>FMBT01000359.1:0-241670 GCA_900095095.1 Fragilariopsis cylindrus CCMP1102
CGAATCAAAGTCTATCATCCGTAATATTATGTTATGTACGTAATGAATGATTGTTAAATTGATGCTGGCATTTTATATTATCATCCATCCATCGTCTAGAAAAAGTTTGAGGAATCAATATAAAGGAAGACATATTGGGTAGAGAAAAATTGACAAGTTAGTAGCTTTATTAGGGGATCTGGTTGTGGAGAAATTGTGACTAGCACATAAAGCAGCAAATGAGGATTATAATAAGCAGCAAACATGCATGGAGACGAATTGAATGACTGTGGAGGTGTATTTTTGTGGAAGTTGCTCTACTGACAAGCAATGTTATTATCCTGACACACGAGTACCTCCTAGCTATGATGGTGCAACAAAATCAAATAAACCATTACTATATTGATTTAACAAAAGCACAACTAAAAATTGTATTACAGTTCTAATCTCCTTCCATCCTGCCTGGTATGAAAAGTTAATTTGTTGCTGCTGTATCCAGTAGGTGCTCTGCAATTTGTTGTTTCATATGTTCCTGTCCAAAGAACAGAGAGCGTCAGGCAGGTTAGTAGGTAATTGAGATAGAGAGATTAGATGATCTCTACTTTGTTAGGGTATTTTTTGTGCCAAGCACATTATTATTATATTTGATAACTCTTCGTATTTCATTTTCGTCAACACTTTTAGGGATTGGAAACGACTTTGTGTTTCTTTCTGTACTGAATGAATATTGATAGTTGCTAACTAGAAGCACTAAGGTTTTTCACTTCTTGCCTATATAATCTCTCGTGAAATAACATAATATTGTACCAACATATATACTGTATAATATAATATAGATAAGGTGTAGTTCGTGATTGAAGTTTGTCATTCAACAAATTATTGTTTAGCACGACCCGAATGTTACTCACCAGCCAGCAAAACGCACGCAAAGATTCATTCATTTTATTCGATTGATTCGATTTTATGAAATTCGATTCATTCATCATTCTTCCTCGGTCTCGACACATCATACATATCAGTACTTTACAGTAGACATACTTCCGTAGAAGGGCAACAACAAAAAGATCATCAAATCGTTCGAACAATATCTTCTTCACCAATCGATTCAATTCGATTCGATTCGAAACTTGGGGGAGCAGTATCGGTCACGAAAGAGGTTTGACAAAGGGAGGTGGATGCATGCAGGAGATAGTAAGAATATTTAAAATTTAAAATAGAAAGAATGAGCCGTGCACCTATAATAAAAACGTCAGGAGTGATGAGACTCACGACAATGACGGTGATACTGTTAATTTTTCTAACCGTCGTCATCAGCATATCTTCGAATGACGGGGTATTTGTACACGCACAATATCAACGTCAACAACAAGCTCACAATCAAGAAGACCCGGCTGTAAAATGCCAGCCGGTAGAACCGATCAAATATGACTGGGAACGATATAATTATTACGAACTGTTAGGTATACCGAATACGTTCAATAAGTACATTAAAGATGATGGCACCGGCAACAACAAGCAGAAGAAAAAGAAAAAGCGACGATTAGGGAAGGGCGGAGACAATGAAATTAACGACGACGGGGAGATGATGATTAGTAACAAGGACATACGCAAAGCTTATCGGAAAACAGCTCAACAATATCATCCAGATAAAGTTTCAAATAAGAAGAATTCGGGCAACAACAACAACAGTACTAATGTATCGATAGAAGAGAGCAATTCACGATTTACTAAAATTGCGGAGGCGTATGAATTTTTATCGGATCATACAAAGCAACAAGAATATAATTTGTTTTTAGAATATTGTCACAATTTAGAAGTAGCGAATGGTGTACACATCGAGGACACGGACCAAGAAGGTGGTGGACGAATATCGACCATGTTAAGGAAACGTTTCAATGGACTGTTTGATGACTTTGCCGGAAGTGGAAAGGATCCCTTTAGTCTATTTGAAGAATTCTTCTTTGGGTCCGATTATGGTGACGACGATGATAATAATGGAAATATTTTTGATCCCAACGATCCATTTTCTCATTTACATTATCAAAATCTACAACAGAACAATAATAAGCAAGGGGAGGAGCAACAACAATATTCCTACTACCAAGATCATCAAGATGAAGAACCTGTCCGTGTTTTTCATGACGAACAAAATATGTATGATCCCATGACCGGTGAAAATGTCATCCGTGTATTACAAACAGAAGAATTTGCTCCTCCATCGTCGTCGTCGTCATCAACATCAATGAATTCGTCTTCAGAATCATCTAAATCTGAACCATCGTTATTCTATTTTAGAATCATTGCACAAGATTTCAAAGAACGGTATGATCCATATAATGCCAAGAAAGTACTAGTTCCCATTACGGAACCGTATCTACAAGATGATGGATATCGCAGTAACCAACATTATAATATGAACAGTGGATCCCACTCATCGTCATCGTCAAGTACAACAACAACAAATCCATCGGCTACAATAGAATCAATATTACATTCATGGGAAGTATTAACACCCGATTCTCGACTTATCATTTCGCCGAATCGTAAATACGTTGCAGGGTTATCTCCTGACTGTGAATTGATTATTATGACGAATGAAGATTATTATGATGATAATGATCATGATGATTATGACGATAATCCAAGAAATGTAATATGGAGCTCCAAACGTCCATATGGGAATGGTGGATATGCCGCAAATAATTGTTATGCACTGATTAAGGGACCACATATAGTTGTTACGGTTGGACAACATCCACATTCTGTACAAGGTGCATCATTAAACAACAATCGTATTTTATGGCATAGTGATTCAAGTAAGGATGATAATGATGAGCAGCGACAGAACAAATATTACGAATATGAAGATGAATACGGGTTTTGGCATAAAATCCAACGATCATACTTGGCCCAACTTGATAATGATGGTTCACTTACTGTTTATTCTGTATGGAATGTTCCACAACAAGATCAAGAACAGCAACAGCAACGCAATAACAAGCCAAAAATGATGGCCAACAAAGCATGGATGACTGCTAAAGATATATGGCATGGACGTGTTTCTGTAAATGAAGAATACGAACATTTATATTATTCTACTAGTGGTTCATCATCATCGTCATCATCAATAACGTATAAGAGATGTATATATTCAACATCTAAATTTGGTGGCTGTAATCGATTGGCTCGGAAGTTAGCACAACTTTCACTAGAAATATATTTTCGTATCAATCGTATTATATCAAAAATGAATCACTATTCTAATATATGGTTGGATTTAATCTTTGAAGAAGATGATATACTGTGGGAATTAAAAGAATCCGTTCTTCGGAATGGACACGCCGTTGGTAGTAAAATGATCGGCTCGTCTGCACGATTTGTACGGCAAATAATTGAATTCTTCATGAAGATTGATTTATAATTAATATGACCATCGAAACGACAACAATAATGACGACGACTGTAATACTACCTTGGAATCTACATCACATGATCGATGAATGAGAATTAAGGATAGGGATGTTTCTTATAGGTCTCAAAGAAGACTGCTTCGATCGCAGAACGGCCGATAGGAATTCAATTTCGTCGGAAGCGAATAAAAATCGAAAAAGAAATATTCGTGCGATGTTCAGACTTATTAGACCAAATTCTTTTCATTCTCGTGGTAGCGCAAATCAAACAACCCCTCCAAAGCCGCCGTTTTGTATGGCTGCAATGTTCAACTTATCAAACCAAGTTCTTTTCATTCTCGTGGTAGCGCAAATCAAATCGCTCAAAGCCGCTGTTTGAAGCGAAACGAAAGCAAAATTGTTTGGCTGCAATGTTCCACTTATCAGACCAAATTCTTTTCATTCGTGGTAGCGCAAAATTATAGCTGCAATTGTTCAACCTTATCAGACCAAGTTCTTATCATTCTCGTGGTATAGCGCAAATCAGAAACGAAACGAAAGCAAAATTGTATGGCTGCAATGTTCCACTTATATCAGACCAAGTTCTTTTCATTCTCGTGGTAGCGCAAAAAACAATAAGAAATAGTTAACTTTTTGTTTTAATATTCTGTTTTTAAACTATTGTAAGTAATGTACAGTATATTAAGTACAGTACTGCTAGAGACACAAAGAGTGAGCTTAGATAATGCTCACTGGTAAAACTCTTCCATTCACTACTGACTCATATGACTGTACACCGATTATAAAGACCGATGTTGCTTCTTGACGGGGATCGTATCATACTACTTGTACAGGAGCCAATAACTTAGTATTCGCAAAATTCTCCACAGAGATCTGGTAGAGCAGTATTAACCTGATCAACAGTGGTGTACTGCTCTCCAGAAATATCAACTTCTATAAGGTTCCCATTGGGGCAAAATACTTCCAAGTTTGCAAAGTACCTGCTATTGTCGCCTCTTCCCTTGAAGGCTGTTGCAGTAACGCCTGAACAACCATCACAATTCCACCAGTTCTTTTCGTCGTTCGGTTTCCACGGTCGTGGAAGTGGAATACAGGACACGTATCGACAATTCGGACAGGGACTGGTTGTTCCGTCCGACTGACGCAAGAACATCATGGCTACAAAAAGAAGAGCCAATGCAGAGAGACCTCCTCCAAATCTTAATGATATAATACTTAGACGGTGACACCATCTTCCCAGGGTAGTACTTTGTTGTTTCCGACGATAATCAAATGACGATGCAGAGAGGAGACGGAGGGATGACAACGACACGAAAAATCCAAATAGTAATCCTCCTAAGTGGGCGAAGTTATCCACGAAGGGTAGTAGTCCGACCAATGAATTGAGTAAGAGGTCACATACAAGCGAAAAATAACACCAAAATCGTACTCGACGACGACGGCACTGAATAGTATAAGCGTTGTCTGCTGTCGTGCCGTCCTCGTTGGCGTTGTTGTTGCTTGATCTTCCTTCGCGTCTATTCTTCTTCCTAGTTTCAAGTGCACATGCATCTTGTTGTCGTTCTTCAAGGACGAGGAAGAAAAATCGTGAATTCAATACAATGTCGGCAACGCAAACACCCAATAGGCCATAGATACCACCACTGGCACCGACTAAGATATAACCCGGTTGGAGTAAGGCGGATATCATATTTCCAAACATACCACTGACGATGAATAAAATTCCTGTGTGCAACCAACCATGGTTACGTTCGATGGATCGACATAAGAATATAAGTATTGCACCATTTAATAATAGATGGACGATACCAGCATGTAAAAAGATAGGTGTAATTAGTAACCACCATTTACCGTCTTCGATTAATGCCCGACCTTGCAACGCACCCATATCCAATAACACCTGTGGATTCGGTCCGATTAATGGATTTATAGTCAACGATTCGATTTTCCAATTATTTTTATAGAATGCATATATCATTGTGAACGTACAGATGAACAATGTACAGGAGATAAAAATTGGACGAGTCAATATACCACCCCGTCGTTCTTTTGCATAATAATCGGCCCATGCAATGTATGGCTTCCCCGATTGTCTTCGATACGTGGCATCTTGTGCCCATTCTAAATCAGATCGTACATCGGAAAGATTCGAAAACAAACCCTGAATGAGATAGGGTGTCGAACCAGGTTTCTTCAGACGTTCCATTTGAGCAAATTTAAATAATTTGAAAAACAACGCCACTGTCGGATCATCATGATGCTGCTGACCATCATCATTAGAACTTCGTAACGATTTGAGGACAGCTTCCTCGTCTAACAGGTATGTTGGTGCTGCAACTTCAATAACTGTATTCTCGGACGTTGTTATTATTACATTATTATTATTACTACTCTTGTTGTTATACTCGTAGTAGTATTCGTTGTCGTCGTCATCGTTATTATCGTCGTAGCTGTTGTCTCCGATACTACCGTTTGATTCGTCGGCGGGAAAATTTTGTAGTTGCATTTTCTCTTCGTACTCGCCGTCGTTATTATTTTGATCATGATTTCCGTTGTTTCTTGTTGTCGTGGTCGACGTCACTACGTCGTCATAACATCGAAGAAAAAAATCTACTCGTTCTTCTTCGCTATCGTCATTGTTGCTGCTGTTGTCGGTAGTATCAACGTCAACATAATGATTGTTATCAGTATTAACATCACCATTGCCAGTGACATTGCCATTACCGTCGTCATCATCATTGTTATCGATATTGTTGTTACCATTACCGTGATCATCATCTTCGACATCTATATTTTGATATTTTACCTTTGCATCATGGTCATAATGCTCACTCTCTTCTACGACAGTGACAGTGTCAGTGTCAGGGACCAAAACAGCGACCGCAACAACAAGAGCAGTCGTTGATGCGACCGAAATAGGTATTGGTTGTGGTTGTAGTTGTGGTGGTGGTGGTGGTGGTGGTGGTGGTAACGGTGATAATGTGAGAGTCACATCGCTGATTATTCCGCCATCGTCCTGATTGTTATTGCCAATTGACGGCAAGGTGTTGGAGATATCGCTTACTACTACATCGTGATTTAAATCTCGTGTTATTCCTCGCTCTGACTCAGTAACGATCGTTCTCGCCGATGATGATTCGATGTCCATTTTTGTTGTTGTTTTTGATTACGTAACGTTTACAGCGAGGATATATGGTAAAAGCGATAGATACTGCTTTCTTTAATTCACTATTAGTACAACGCGTTTATAATTGTACTTGTTGTTATCTACGTTATAGATAAGACAAGTCCAATATGATATACTAGTGTTTGCTTGATCAATAGAATGGTATTATGATACTAATCCGTTGTGGTTCCTAGAAAAAATGTTACCACGGCCTTTTATTATGGCGCCAGACCATCGAGAAAATGAGTAGAAAAAATAGTCGACATGGTTTTGATGGCATCACATTAATTCGATTCATTCGTGTGCCGCCCTCCTCCATCCTGGTTTTACATTGTACCTACCGATGATCATCAGTTGACGATATAAATAAATGAATAAAACCTGTTCATTAAAAATTAGATATCGTCTTCATTTGACTCGACTCTGATTGATTCATTCATTCATTCACTCGTGTATTGACTTCTATATTTGCATTCAAACATCCGCAATAAGTTAAATGATCACAAGAATGTAATAACCCTCTCGCCATTGTCATCGTCATGATGATGATACTTTAGTCTCATATATATCTTTTGACAATCATCTGTTCATGATTGATTCATGAAATCGAATCATGAATCATGGTTTTATATTTTTTGACACTTACTCCATTCACGAGACATTCATTCCCACCTTTCACGTTGAAGTAGCCAATCAGAGAAAAGGATATTGGTTTTTAACGAGGCGTAACAAATTCAAAATGCACAGCGGTGACATCAAACAACACAACGATGTACAGTGTAAGTAATAAGACGTTGATTTTTCAATTGTTTTTATCATCACTTCGGAGGTACCGGTAGAACAACAATAATAAAAGGACAGTTCGCAGTTCGCTCAGTGCTATTACTCAATACTACAACATCTTCCAATAGGTAAGTTCTAGCTAGCCTCGTGAATAGACTGTAGCCATACTATTAAAGAGGTTAACATATATCTTTCTTTTAGTAAAAGGAAACGGAGCTAATTTGGACGTTAAAACGATATCGTAAGATACCGTATCATTATAATGCTCGTTGGTGCTCCATCACCACAGTCTACGATGACGCTTCAACAACAACAGCAACCACAACAACAACAACAACAGCAAAATCATCAACAGCAGTCGCAGCCGCAGGATCAGCAACATAATCAGCAGCAGATTCAACAACATCAGCAACACCACCAGCCACAACAAGAACAACAGCATCATCAACAGCAGCAGATTCAACAACATCAGCAACAACATGTTCAAGTTCAGGCCCCGATTCCACAACAACAACAACAACAACAACAAGCAGCAGCTCCCGCTGTTATGATGACTCCAGGTCTAGCTCCAGGACCCATACCCCATCATCAGTACCAACAACAACAACAACAGGTTCAGCAACAAAATCCACAACAGCATCAGACTCAACAGCAACAACAACAACAAGCAGCTATGGCACAAGAGCAACTCCGACAACATATGCAACAAGCGGCACAACAACAACAACATGCTTCTGCTGCTACGACTGGTACTCCTTCGACACAACAGCAGCAGCAGACGTCGACTCCAGGCCCAGCGTCTAATGTGATGATCAAAACAGAACAACCTCCCGTCGTCGCTGGACAACAACAACCCCAACAGCAGCAACAGCAACCTAATGCTGCATCCCATCAGCAGCAGCAGCAACAGATCGCATCATGGCAACAAGCACAACAGGCTGCTGCGACACAGATGGGACAACAAATAGCCATGGCCTATGCCATGACACAAAATGCTGCAGCTGGTAATATGCCTGTCACACATGAAGCGGCATTACATGCCAGTATGGCAGCACATCATTCTCAAGCAGCGATGGCGGCTGCTGCAGCTCATCACAACAACCACCAGCAGCATCAACAACAAGGTGGAGGTGCTCCTACGCCACACCAACAACAGATGGTAGCTACTCCGCACCAACAGCAACAACATCATCAACAACAGCAGCAGCAACAACAACAGCAACAATTCCATCATCCTCAACATCACCACCAACAACAACAGCAGCAGCTGCAGCATCAGCAGGTACCACAACAACAACATCAACAACAACAGGTGGTGGTGGCACCGGCACCACGACCAACATTTGTGAATGCCAAACAATATCGTCGGATATTGAAACGACGTGAGGCACGTGCGAAGATGGAAGAATATTTAACCAAGAAAAGAGCATTGATACAAAAACAACGACAAGAAAGTGGTGATGGTGGAAAGAAACCATATATGCATGAATCACGGCATCGTCATGCCATGAAACGACCAAGAGGACCAGGTGGACGATTCCTCACGAAGGTACGTATACTAACGAACGTAGTACTACACTATACAATACAAATGTACTTTAACTTGTATTTTACTAACAATATATATATATATATGTGTATGTGTGTGTATTGGTGTTCTTTATAACAATCTTATCTTACTTTATATCATCTTTTTCTTGGTTTCTCAAATATCATCATACTTATCTGAACCGCTACATTACTTCCAACTTAACACGAATTACAGGCAGAATTAGAACAGTTCTACAAAGATGGTACAAAACCTGTGGATGATCCAAAACCGAATAAACCTAAAAAGCCCAAGGTGCCTCGCACCAATTAAATATGAAAGAAGAAAGAAAAAGGAAAGGGAAAAAACCAAAGTACATGTACTCTAATAAATCATGACTACTTTTCTTCCTTTAGTTATCAGATTCACTCAGGGATGAACCAAAGAACACAATACTTTCATCAAGTCACGAACCACCACCACTACATATAATCTACATGTACAATTCGTCTACCTAATAGAAAGTTGCTTCACACACGCACACATACACACGCACACGAGGGAGGCCGCTAACTACTAGGATACTAGCTACTACTTACTAATATCATCAATGATGTACTGGAAGACGATCATTGTTTTCTGCGAAGAGAAGAAATAATAATAATAATAGTCGATAAGGGGGAAAAAAGACCAGAAAACAATCGAGGAACACAAAAAAAAGGATTTAAGATACATTATCATACGTTTTAAATTCTTGTACATACTGTACATCATCATCGTGATAGAGAATAACAAACATACATATAAAATAAATAATGCTTAAAAGGAATCAAATAAATATACCCAATAATGAAGTACTATATATCACTGCTATTCCTTCTCAATGATTGGCTACCCCTGAATAGCTGCAATTAGAGTAGGTTGTCATCGTTGCACGTACATTATCGACGACGATAATGAATTTGTTAATGTGATAATATTATTACAGAATTTTACCATTTGTTCCTACTTTTGTTTAAATTGTCATACATCCAGTAAGTAAAAAGGCAAAGTGACCAGCATGCATGATATTAGTATTTGCAACGCCGCTGCTGCTGCTACTTGGAAGAGGAGTTGTTGTTACTGCAGTATCGTCAGCTACAGAGGTAGCCACAGTGGTGTCATTATCAACACTATTATTAATCTGAGTAGCGCCATCAGAAGACGCAGATACAATGGGAGATTTAGTTACAGTTGGTGAATTAGTAGTTGGAACTTTTGTAGGAGATTTAGCTGTTGATGACGAAGAAGAAGATTTCGTTGGATCATTATCCCTTGGAGGACAACCGTTTCTACCACAATTAGAATTTCCCGAACCAAAAGTAGGCTGAGGAGTAGTAGGTGGTAATGTTATTGTTATAATTGGAGATGGAGTTGGAGTTGGTACTGGTATTACTGGAATTGGTATTGGAGATTTAGTACAGTCAGGGTTAGATCTAGTACATTGAGAATTTCCCGACGAAAGATTCGGGTTATTATTGCTATTGCTGCTGCCATCAGCATTTACATCATTTACATCATTACCACCACCAATCGATGCAAGAGAACGATGACGTCCTTGTCCTTGTTGTTGGTGTTCTTCTTTTTCTTCTTGTTGTGCATCGGAGGATGAAATTCCGGCAATTTCAAAGTATACGGCATCATTGATGTCTTCGTCCAACAACGAACGACTGCGTATGTGATTGCTACCTGTTTCTGTTGCAGGCGAAGCTGTAGTAAAATTCGACGAGATCGCCGTTGATGACGAAAGAACAACTACTAGTAGGATGGTACTACTAATTCTCATTCTAAATTTCTTCTTCTTTCTCAATGAGTTTAAGAGTGCTGATCTCAGTTGTTATTTATTTATTTATTTATTTTATGTGAAGAACAAGATTGTCAATATTATATTTAACTAACGTTAATGGCGAAATATCATACGACTAGATTGAAGATCCATCGTGACCTAACTTACTAGTATTTCCATGCGATCATAAAAACAAATATGGAAAAAAGAAAAATAATTGCCGGCCGTGCGTACGTACTAGCAGTAAATATTATGCGGCGTCTCAACGTATCTCTCCAACGTATCATACCTAGCAGCTAGCTGAAAGAATACTTACAGTGTATCAATAGAATACTTTCTGCATATCAATAGACTAATCTAAAGCTTATAATTCACAGATTATCAACCTTACATGCCTTCCTCTAGTTGTACAATAGTTCTAGAGTATGGCATGCAGGCTCCCAATCACATGGTGGCAGTCTGAATTTGGTTCTATACGTTGTTAAATTTCTACAGCATTTCCTACTAACCTGCCTGACGCTCTCTGTTCTTTGGACAGGAACATATGAAACAACAAACTGCAGAGCACCTACTGGATACAGTAGCAAAGAACTAACTTTTATACCAGGCAGGATGGATGGAAGGAGATTAGAAATGTAATACAATTTTTAGTTGTGATTATCAATATAGTAATGGTTTTTTTGGTTTTGTTACACCATAATAGCTAGGAGGTACTAGTGTGTCAGGATAATAACATCGCTTGTCAGTAGTGCAACTTCCACAAAAATACACCTCCACATTCATTCAATTCGTCTCCATGCATGGTGCTTATCATAATCCTCATTTGCTACTCTATGTGCTAGTCACAATTTCTCCACGACCAGCCAGATTCCCTAGTAAAGCTACTAACTTGTCAATTTTTCTCTCCCCAACATGTCTTCCTTCATATTGATTCCTGAAACTTTTTCTAGATAATGGATAATAATATAAAATGCCAGCATCAATTAAACAATCATTCATTACGTACATAATGTAATAATAAAAAGAGAAGAAAAAAACAAATATCCTCGGGTGCATTCATTGTAATATTGTCGAGAATTTTGTTTTTGTTTTCTTTTGATCCAAGACCATGCATATTATACTCTTGAGCTCTACTGTAGAAGCACAGAGACAACTGTATTGTGTGTTACACATCTTGTAAGGTACACATATAGATACAGATATAGATACAGAGTAGATCTTGTTTTAAGTTTTACTAGTCGTCACATGCCTGGCTTCATTAAATTTCTATTTATATCATATTACACAGACCCGATATAGTTCTCTCAAAATTTTACCATGTTACAATTAGAATCAACCTTAATGCTGTAATCGAAATATGGACCATGAAACCCTGCTCGAGGTCTGACCTTCCGGGCCCGTACCTCTCGTTCGTATTTCCTGTTGGTTTGTTCCTCTATATGATTCCTATTATTCACATGTATAGCAGAGAGTGTTTTGCTGTCGGTATGGTCCAAAGGGAATCGCATATTATATATATCGCGGGGGACGCAACCTCCCAAGTTTTGTCTTTGTAGACAAGAAAGATCTTGGCGTGCGTTTTGCTGCTTGGACCATCTTCCGGATCGGCAAAGTTAAAATATTTGTTTGAAAAAACTTAAATTGTCGGATCCCCTTTTCCAAGTTTTGAAAAGTCCGTCGTACGTACTTCTACTGTAGGACATGAAGTTTTTGTGATGCATTTTTGTATTTGTCATTCGTCGATCGTATACGGGTAATTTGCTTTGTAAATGGTAATATTTTTCAGTAGATTAATTTTAAAATTGACAGCAACAGCAAAAGATAAACGCTGATGCAACCCTGATGAAGTGAGGATGGTACAACATACTACTAATCGTCCTAAGGTAACATCTCACATGACTTTCCATCGGATCATTATTTCAATTATTTGGATTAATGCGCTTGTATTAGCAGTGGTGGTAGCGTTCAATCCAACTTCTACTATATCGTCGTTTTCGTCAAGACGACGACCTATTCCTGATGCGACGACAGCAATAGTCGGCGCTGCTGGCAGCGATACTAGCACGATATCAAGCGATAGTAGCATCAACAACAACATCGACGACGACAACAGCAATAGCAAAAGTAAAAGTGTCTCCTCACGACGGCAATTATTTACGGGAATAACAACAGCTACTACTGCGGCATTACAATTATCCCCGTTATTATTGTTATTTTCTTCTTCTCCACCACCGGTGCATGCCTTTACGAATGCGATACCCGAAGCGAAAAAGTATGGCGATCGACCCAAACGAAAAGGAACAGCACCGAAAGATTTAGGTGTATTACCCAGAACGACCGAAGGAATCGATACCTCCCTCACCTCTCCACGGTTACGGACGTGTGATGGGAATCCAAATTGTTTTTCTACCACCGGTGATCTACTCTTAGAAGATCGACAAATGTACGGAGTCGATTTTTTAATTCCAGCATGGGTACCACCAACCAACAAAGATGACGAATCATCCAGAAAATTAAATTCCATTGAAACTATTGCAACTGTAATGCAGACCTATGAACCAGGTCAAGGTGGAATTGATGGTGGTGGATTTACCGTCATAAAAAGAACGGATTCTTACCTCTATTATCAATTTGAAGCATTGAAAAAGGGTTATATTGATGATGTAGAATTTGCATTAATTGATCCCAAGAATACTGCGGGTGGGATCCAAATCCGATCGGCCAGTCGTGTTGGTGTAACTGATTTTGGTGTAAATGCTATTCGATTGAATTATATTGCAAAGCAATTACAGACACAGTATGGTTGGTCAATACCAGAAATAACCTCCGACACTCATCGTGATTATTGGATTACAGCCACGGAGGCACAAGAAGCAACCTTCGACGAAGATCGACGAAATTATTAGATAGATATGAAAAATAAAAAATAGTAAATACTGTAATGGACTTGACTTTTTATTTTATTTTGTTTTCAATTTGCAATGAAAACCAAATAAACCGAATTTAATAACAGTAATAATATGGAATGCATGATATTATGAATCATTAATTATATTCTTTTACTTTACTTTACTTTACTTTTACATACTAGAACCTAATTGTTGTACTAGTGGTTCTTCATACGGTTCTGCTTCATAGGGTGAATTAGGTATGGCTTGATAATTTTGATGATCATGATCAGCATCTGATCCTGATGATAATGAGGATGATACGAAACCACCTTCTTGTTTATTATTTTGATTTTGTAATGATAATTGAAAGGTTTGTGAACTGGCTATTTTTTCCGCCGCGACTGCATGTCCCGCCTCGGCTGTTGGTTTACTCAAGGACGATAACGTGGCTGTGATACAAGCCCCGCCATCCATGAATTTTCTAGTATGGGCATCCATTTTATTATTTTGTTTTTGTTCCTCATCTCTCATATCAATTTGATTGTCTAGATAATTACTAGTACTATAATCATTATTATTAGAATCCTCATTATCGTAGTCGAATTTTGGATCAAGTCGATGTCTACTAGTAATTGGATTGATGGGACGATCTAATACAGTTTTTGGTCCATACCCGACACTAAATCCAGAATTGTATATTCCATTACCACCAATATTACTTCATAGGATTAGAGAAGAAGAAGAAGAAGAGAGAGAGAGAGAGAGAGTAAAGTAGTACGTGGGAGGGGAAACACAAGTTATCGTTAGAACAGTTTGAAATGGCAACGATTTTGATGATGATGGATATAGATATACAAGTACGTCAAGTATACAAGTTACAAAAACTGTAACGTTTATTACAAACTGTTTACGAACTTACCCAATACCGTTCCCACTTGGTGAGACATCCGCAATCGTAAATTTTTCTTTGGACGATCGTTTTTCCTTTTTTTGTGATGATAGTGATTCTTCTTCATTCATAAAGGACACTTGACTTAATACTTTTTGGGAACGAATTGCTTCATTTAATTGTTCATTATCGGTGGGTTTATTACATAGCAACACTTCCCGTAAGCCATTATTACCAGCAGTCGTCGTACTACTTGTTGCAACGTCACCACCATCCAGTTCTTCACCACTCACCGCTAATATAAATTGACGATCCGTATTCGCAATAGTTTTGATATCGTTACCCGCCGTTTGTGCTCGGCGGGTCATTTTACGAAATGCCAACAATGATTCTGAATCTAAATCATATCGTATTGGTATCCCATGATCGGTGATCATTAATTGTTGTTGTTCATCATCCACCGCATTATCCCATTTATTGATAATAGTACGATGTTGTGCATCATGTTCTTGTTGGAACCGCTTCACTCGTTCTTCTTCTGTTTCTCCAGGTTTTTGTTGCTGTTGTTGTTTTTCACGTGCACTACTACTACGACTTGGTTTATGTTTATTTTTATTTTTGTTTTTGCTTTTACCATTATTATCTTTATAGGCCCAATGTACAAATGGTGGACCACCTTCCGTATGACGATTAAATCCAACAGGTCCATCTTCACCATCTAAATATAATGCCACCATTAATGTGAGCGTCAGCAGTAATACAATACCCATGGCAATTGTACTGATATTACTTGCAAAAAATAATCCTGATGAGTTACGGTTATTATTACGTTTTTTATTATTACTACCACTACTAGTACTTCCACTTCCTCCCCATGCTGATATAAATGATGCGAATGATAAAGATGACGACGCTTTATATGCTTTTTCAGATATTAAACTAAATATACTACGTACTTCACGTTGTGAGGAATGACTTGGATGCCATGCCATTATTACAGTACCTTGTATCACAACTTCAGATGGTGGTACTGGTGTTAATAATGGTTCTGCTGTAGTCAAGATGATTAATTCTTGACCTTCAAACATTGCAGTTGGATGGAATAATGATGTGTTGATCTTTTTCTTTGTAGATGATGATGATCCACTATTACTATTCGTACTAGCATGACTATTACTTCGTGCGCGTGATGGTGACATAATAAAAGTAAGTTTTTTTTGGGTTGAGTTCGACGAGTTGGATGGTGTTTGTTTGGGTGAAGAAATGAATATATCGAATACAGTATATCCGATTAAGAAGAAACTGGGAAATGAATCAAAATAAAAATAAAAAAGAACTTTCAACGACTTTTGCGCTTGCTTGCTTGGGACCGGGGGGATGAAATCGAATCGATGAATAGGTTGGGTCTGTCGTTGTTGTCGATCGATGTGTTGGGGTTCGGAATACAGTAATTGATCTCTGCTTTGCTTTGCTTTGTATGCTGAGGAGTTGAATTGATGAATTGGATTGAATGCTTGCGTTTGACAGTTCGTTTCTCCTTTTCGGTTACTATGATGGATCGATCTATGAATGCGACAGTAAGATAATTTTAACATGAAGACTCCCGTCTGGATGTCTGGATGTGAAGTGAAACAGAAAGTATATCTTGTTTTATCTACTACTTTACCGTACTCGATACTACCTAGCTAGTAACGCTGCATTTTACTATTAGCGCGCAAAGATTAACAAAGCGGGACTCCAAACGTGACTAAAAGAAGATATTCTCTTTCATCTAAGCAATGTATCCGTCATCGATCGCATCGAATGAATCATCGAAAATGAAGCATGCTATTGAAATTAATGTACATACCGAGAGCGATAGATGCATATCCCTCGGCATGGATCATAACAACAGAAGCAAGAATTTGAAGTAGATCCCTCTCATTAAGAAAGAAAAAGTTAACACTAGTAGTCCCCAAACAAAACGAAATATGATCCATTGTCTCGGTCAACATCGTGCGGCCTTTTGTTGGTTGCAGTTGGTGACAGGAGTAGTGGTCTTGTTCTTCTCTCATAACAGCGCTATCAATACTGTCAATGCATTTTCTCTCC
Source organism: Fragilariopsis cylindrus CCMP1102 (assembly GCA_900095095.1). NCBI lineage: Eukaryota > Bacillariophyta > Bacillariophyceae > Bacillariales > Bacillariaceae > Fragilariopsis > Fragilariopsis cylindrus. The sequence goes on from FMBT01000359.1 coordinate 16,563, forward strand.
CACCTATTGTTCGTTCTGTTACGGGAAGCTATCCATTGTTGATAGCATCCACAACAACGGCGGCAACAATAATAACAACAACCAAGCATAATACGCTCCTTTATTCAAAGCCACCATCATCATCGTCAGACGACGACGCCGACGATGACAAGGAATCGCAAACAGCGCCACAAAAACAAAATAAACAACAACAATTGGATTGGAAAAAAATTGGTGCACAATCGAAATTATTTTGGAATATGGCCTATCCGTATTATGAAGAATCCAAAGCAGGTCGGTGGTTATTTGCAGGGATGATTGGATTAACATTATTAAATAGTAGTGTGTCGGTGGGATTTTCCTATATTGGAAAAGATTTTTGGAATGCCTTAAGTGCCAAGAATGCAGACGAATTCTACAAGGTCTTAACACAATACCTAGGTGCATTATGTGTCGGTGCACCGATTGTGACGTTATATCGATACCAACGGGAACGATTAGCAATCCATTGGAGGGAATGGATGACCGAACGTACCTTGCAATTATATGAAGAAAATCGTGTCTATTATGCCATCGAACGCGGGAGAGAGGTGGATAATCCAGATCAAAGGATTTGTGAGGATGTAAAAAGTTTTACTAGCTTTTCCTTGACCTTATTTTTAACCATCATTTCCACTATTATTGATTTGGTAAGTTTTTCCTTGATCTTGTATTCGATCTATCCACAGTTATTCATTGCAATCATTGCCTATGCCGCATTCGGTACGGTAACGACCACATTCCTGGGAAAAGATTTAGTACGACTTAATTATGATCAATTAACAAAGGAGGCCAACTTTCGTTTTTCTTTAGTACGATGGAGAGAAAATGCAGAATCGATTGCATTTTATGCCGGTGAAGATTTAGGTACGTAACAATACGTTTCTATATATCGTTATCAGTATTATTCCTTTTTCGTTTCTTACTTTTATTCGTATCACAAACTTCGTCTTAATAGAGGGGAAAACAATTGGTGAAAATTTAAATAGTGTCATTGAAAACACAAGAGAATTAATTGCTACTCAACGTAATTTAGAATTCTTTACAAACGGATATCGGTTTTTAATCCAATTATTACCAGTAACAGTTGTCGCGCCACGATACTTCGCAGGTGCGATTGAACTGGGTGTTATATCACAAAGTGTTGGTGCATTTAATCATATACTAAATGATTTAAGTATTATCATAAATGAATTTGAACAACTATCAAGATTTTCAGCTGGTATCGATCGTTTATCTGTCTTCCTGGAGGCAATGCAGGTTGCCGATCCGGATCGAACATCTGATAATATGTCATCCTTAATGAAATTAGGGAACGTCACAGATACAACAGCAACAACAACATCAGCAATTGCAAATAATATTGAATTGATTCGTTTGTCGCCAGGTATCACTACTGCTTCCAATGGATATCGTACTCCATCGCCGCATCCACTGATATCGTTGCATCATCTTGATTTGTCAACTCCTGATCGGAAACGTATCTTGATTCGTGATCTTACCATGGAAATCCATGAGGGAGAAAATTTACTTATTGTTGGTAATTCTGGTGCTGGGAAGAGTAGTTTATTAAGAGCGATTGCTGGACTTTGGACAGCTGGTAAGGGTAGTATTACACGCCCTGCCGATGAAGATGTATATTTTCTTCCGCAGCGACCGTACTGTACTATGGGTTCACTCAAGGATCAACTCCTATATCCAAGTTTAGAAAAAACCAACGATGGTGGTGATGATGATGATGGGGATGACGACACAGAATCAAAAACAAAAACAAGCCGATCACATCATGTTTTAAAGGATTATTTAAGTGATCAAGATTTACTGAATATATTAGAACAGGTCGATTTAGGTGAACTTGCATCACGGTCCGGTGATGGTGATCCCATCCGAGGTTTAAATGCGTGCTTAGATTGGTCGAATAATTTATCATTGGGAGAGCAACAGCGATTAGCATTTGGACGTGTTTTAGTCAATAAACCTCGACTTGTTATTGTCGATGAAGCAACGTCCGCTTTAGGTGCGTATGTGTGTTGTGTATGATTGTGTATGATTGTATTACTGTATTTCTGTATTATTGTTGCTGCTCATGTTGCGTTGTTATATTATGCATTAATTACTCGTGGCTTTGCTCAATCTCCACTTTCTGACGTGGCTCACAATTTCGTTTTTGTTTCTACACATCATTATTCTATCAATAGATATGGTTGCGGAGGCTCGTATGTATAATTTGCTACAAGATATGGGACGAAAACATGTATTAAAGAATGGTGAAATGACAGCTCCTGGTTTGAACTTTATCAGTGTTGGTCATCGACCAAGTCTATTAGCCTTCCACGATAAGAGACTTCGGTTGAACGGTGAAGACAAGCCTTCCATCGAGAATATTGAAAAGTCAGCTTTGAATATGGAACAGACGGTCAAGAATGTGTCTAATTTATAGGAAATACAGTAATAAAATATTGCCATGTAATGTAGAATAATATAATGATACTTTATTTTATAGAAAGTGCATGATTCCTACATACTTTCTTGTGTAGCTTGCAGCATATGTATACCCAAATCATCAAGAGAGCTTACCCCAGAACCAATTTTTTTTTGATTTTTCACATCATCGTTTTTGAGGGTTTTGTATTCCTTACCTTTGGCACCTTGAATGTATATACATACAACATGAATGTATTTAAATATCAACTGCCATCAACGTGTAAGTTTGAGTTTCTACAAGTGTCACACCCTCAATTTTTTTAATTTTTTCTAAAAATGATTCTTCTGGTGCAAAACTTTTGCCTTCCCAATCACCAAATTTCGATTCTGGTAATGAAATAACCACCTTAAAATCGAAACATCCACCACACACGATACGTTGTACCTTAGCACCATCGGTAATTTTTTTAATTTCTGCCTTGGAGTCATTTAAGACCTGTTGTAATTCTTGTAAACTTTTTTTGTCATCATCACCGGACCACTTACAACGCCACTCGCGTGCCACGGTATCAAATTCCACACCATCTGTAATAGTTACCATTGTAGTAGTAGTAGTATCAGTTCTGTGCGGAAACGTGAGCCGTGGTCAGGGTCAAGTCATTTGTGGTTGAGAAAAAAAAGACAACGGCTATGATACGATACGATACAGTGAACTTACTTCTGTTTTTTTGTTTCTGGTTCTGGTTCTGCGTCGTCCGGTGACGCCATTTTTCGATTTTGATTTTGATTATTATTATTATTATTATTATTGGATAGAGTAAAATTAAGAATTGAACAAATCAAATACGACACAGCTTCTTCTACAGTATATCAAACGAATTATTTCGGCTCAACTTACCTTTTTAACCTCTCTTAAAATGATTTTATGATGTCTACTCACTATTATTATTATTATTTTCCTTTGATCCTTCGTACAGCAGTCTTGTTTAGCTAGCTTAGCTGCTACCAAATTCATATTGAGATATCGTAAAGAGAACACCAAGCGATCAGAGCGTCAGAGCGATCTTTGTTACAGTAACGAGATCTTTGCATTTGGGGGAAGAGGATCAATAATGAAAAATGAGGTGCATTATTATCGGGGGTAGACCTACAATTTTTGATTTTTTCCAATGTGTGCATTGAATCATGGATGATCGACGAATGATGGCGTCAAGTTAAGTGTTACATCACATAAAGCGTCAAATAAATTCTAGCCAACTACTTGACTTCAATTTAATATCACCCTTTTCGTATGCATCAAAACAAACACAGACATTCGCTTATACTGTGTATATAACGTCGACGTGTCCTCTGGTCAGCAACTAACACGCAACCCACCAAACAAAACCCAGCAATCTGAGATTGTATTCGTAGTAAAGCTTAGCTTAATTGATGGACATAAGGAGGAGATTAAGGTTAAGGTTTGTGTTTATAAGTTGATTGATTTAAGATTATGATTAAAGATGTAATACTTCTGAATGATCGAGAATTGCGCATTCATTAGAATATCACAGGTTTAGCGAGCAATTCTCGCTAAACGACATAGAAGACATATTTATTTAGATTACTTTGTTTTTAGACAATCATCAGCATCCGACTAACTCGATCCATATGATACTCCCTTTCTGGTATTACCAGCCCATTGAGAGTTTTCTGTTGATTGCAAAAGGCATTGATTGTAGAGGTTTAGTGAGATAGTCAGCCTTTTGTAGTTTAGTGCTGATGAAAATAATTTCAATTTCGTTTGGCTTGAGCCATGATCGAAACCAGTGAAGACGGAGAGCATAGAATTTTGATCTTGGAGTGTGTCGTCCAGGCTCCAAGTTAGCTAGAATGATAGCTCCTTGATTGTCTTCGTGAACAGTGGCTTTGAAAGTTAAGATTCGATCTTGAGTGAAAACAAGTCCATTTGCTACGGCTTTGGTAACAGCAATTAGTGGAATAGCAGCGCGTAAGGCCATTGAAAGAGCAGTATATTCAGATTCCATAGTGCTGGTAGCAATCGTAGATTGTAATTTGGAAACCCATAACACTGGACAGCCTGCTACTTCAATAATATAGCCAGTTCTGGATTTAACTGATTCAGGATTTGTACCACACTCAGATCCCCAACCACATGCGAATGCAGCATCAACATAGACGTCGATATTCAATTGATTCAAGTTGATTGGTTGTAGGATGATTCCTTTAGCAGCAGTGCCCTTGAGATAGCGACCAAGTCGAATGAGTGCTAGTTCATGAGATCTCTTTGGCTTGTGTACGAATCGAGCCACTTGAGAGGTAGCTAAGGTGATATCAGGTCTAGAGTGACCTTGTAGATAATTTAGTTGACCAACTACAGACGGGTAGCTGAATTCTCCATGAGCTAATTCTCCATCTTCATCAATGGGAACATACTTGGTGCAGGGAGTGTCAACAGAGGTAACGTCGTCTCCACTGAGGTGGAGCGAGTCTACAATTTTGTCAGCAAGTCCTTTTTGAGTGAGGTGGATGGTGCCGTTATCGCGTCTGTCAATGTGCACACCTAGATAGCCAGCAACACTTTCTTCTTCGCGAAAGAGCATGCCTTGTGATTTCATTTTATCAGTGAGAGTAATAATGGACTGCTTGTCTTTGTAAAATAGAAGCGCGTCATCAACATAAATCAAACAGATGATGTCGGCAGAGATGAATAGGCATGGATCTGCTTCTGATTGAACAAACCCCATACTTAACAACTTGTCTTTAGTGTAGAGGAAGTAGTTTCTTGGTGATTGAGCAAGACCGTATAGGGACTTACGGAGTTTCCATACTTGTCCAGGGAGTCCGAATCCAGGAGGCATTGCAACGTAGACAAGGCAATCAATATCAGCATGAACAAAAGCAGCAGTATAATCAATTTGGGTAGTTTCAAGTTCAAGGAGTATACTCATTATAAGGAGTAGTCGTACTGTAAGCCACATTACGACAGGGGCAAAGGTCTCGAAGTAGTCAACGCCTTCAATTTGTTCAAATCCTCTGGCGCAGTATCGAGCCTTGAGTTTGCGAATGGATCCATCAGGGTAGCGTTTCCTTTTCAATGCCCATACACCAGATAGGACTTTCATACTAGGGCAGCGTTGTACAATTTCGAAGACGTCTAGTTCGATCAGAGTGATGATTTCTGCTTCCATTGCAGTGATGAAGCCACCGGCATCAGGACCAGCCATTGCTTCTTTGAACGTAGGATTGTCATCTTTGTTTGCCATTGTGGCTAGCAAAGCTGGATTTAGGTAGTCAAGCAGGTTGCATTTGGACAAGTATCGGCGATGCTCTGAGATGAAGCTTCCTAGTGCACTATGAGTGTTGGTACACGTATGAGTGAATTTGTTCCACTGAAGTTGTGCCAGGAACTGTTGGTTAATTGATTCTCTTGTTACGCGAGGAGGTTGATCCGTCTTTCTGAAGGTTATTTGTCTTGATCCCTTGGGACATGGAGTAATATCAAACATGCTAAACATCTTGGTGTCAATGCTTCTAGTTGAATTGAGGAGATTGAGCCGATCCACAGGCTTGCGAGTCCTGGAGGAACGGCGTAGATCTGCTCCCTCTGGAGCCGAAGTTGGTAGTGAGGCTCCCTCTGGAGCTGAAGTTGGTAGTGAGGCTCCCTTTGGAGCTGAAGTTGGTCTTCCGTCTCCCTTTGGAACAGAGGTTGGTATTCCTCCTCCCTTTGGAGAGTGGAACCTAGCTGTAGTTGTAGGAGATCGAAAGGTTGATTCTGGGCCGTTTCCGGTGGAAGAAGGAAGATGATCGTTGATGTCATCAGGCAATGATGGAAAGTCTGACGATGATGTTGAAGATGGAAGATTATCAATAAATGACAGAACGTCGTTGTCAATTGAGGAACTACTCTGTGACTGTTCTGTTCTTCTCCCTTCATTTGAATTGGAATTGGATTCATTGAATTCAAATGTAGAAGGAGCAGTAGTAGTAGGAGGAGAATCATCATGACGTTCCAAGTTAGATGTTACTAGCGAGTTCCAGACATCGGCATCGAATGCTCCATCTGAATAGACTGTAGAGAAGGTGTCGTCGAAGACCAGGTGATACTGTGGTGATATCTTCCCTGTTTCGAGACTGAGAACCATGTGGACGTTATTAGAATGCTGTTTGCTATAGCCTAGGTAGACCGCGCGTCGACTTTTTCTATTCCACTTGGGCAATTTCTTAGCGTCTTGTAACGTAGGATCTAGAACATAGACTGGACAACCAAAGACATGTAGGTTTTGAAGATGATGATGATTATGAAACTTAGTCTTGGTGAACAGTTCAATAGGGCTTAGCTTGGTATCTGAGTTTGGAAGATGGTTCCAAATATGTATTGCTTGATCAACTGCAAATGGCCATAGGTCGGTGGAGGAAGCTTGAGGCCAATGCATGGCGAAATGAATGAGCATGGCACGAGCCATGTTGAAGATGGACTGAATGTTTCGTTCAGCATAGTTCTGATGATGAGCACCTACACCTGAGAGTTTATGTGTCTGTTGTTTGGTTCTTGCAGTCGTTGACCCAGTCAGCTCCATGAAATGGATTATTATCTGTAACGTACTCCCGAATCTTAACACCAAAGGCGTCACTGTAATCTTCAAAGAGATGTTTTGAAAGGACAGATTCAGCTGTAGAAGTAGAGTGCTGATGCGTGTTATGTATAAGACGAGTGGCATGATCCACGAAGATGGCTCCACCGGTGAATTGAAGTGCTGATTTCTCTTTTCCAAAAGTATGCGACAATCGACCAGAAGTAGAAGAACAATATAGATCAACAGACACTCTAGCTCCTGGAGATAGGATATCGTCACTGAGGCCAGTTGTTGTATTAGGCGTAGCGACTGTGGTCTTCGGAGGATTCTTTCTTTTCTGCTTTGCATATTGGCATGAAGTGCATAGTGGCAATTGGCAGTGAGAGCTCTTGTTATTGGAAGGAGAGATTAATCTTGTCTGGAGGTCATTGAAGGAGGTAGTTCGAGGTTTCTGAAGAAGTGATTGAGCTTTGGCTATTCCAATATGACCTAATCGATGATGCCATAATAATAACTCCTTTTGCTCTGGTGATAGGTTGTTGTTAGCGTGCTTTAGGACAGCATCATCACTCACGACAGCCACCATGGCACCAACGTGCTGTAAATGGAAGATAGCACCGTGTACGAAATGATCATAGGTGGTGGAGCAGATGAATGAAAGAACGTTCGTCATGGTGTCTAAGGAGGGCTTGTGATGAGGCCTATTCATGTTGCATGACTTGGTTCTTGATCGATGAAGGGCTTGCCTAGTGAGCATAATGGGAAGATTGCTTCCGGCTTGAATTGGGAACTTAAGATTAGTACCGCAAGGCATATGGAGGAAGATACCCTCTATGTTAAGAGTAAGACTAGCCTTTGGATTAGCTTTGAAGTATGATTGTGGAGAGAATAATCGAATTGTGGCTTCAGGAACGTAGTAGGAGATAGTACGCAACTTCTTTAGAACTCCATTGACGTCTTCAATGTCCCACTCGATTGGACCTTGACCGGTGACCTTGGTTTGAACAGTAGTAAGGCTTCCCAGAGTTGCAGTATCTGGCTTAGTAGGTTTGGAAGTGAAATCAGACAGAGATGGAGTAATAGTACATGACGCTCCTGTGTCAATGACGATGGGTAAATCATCCTTGTTGGTAGAAACATAGATTGCTGGAGACGACAGAGGAAGGACTTCTCCATATTGACGGATGGACGTTTGTAGTCCTTTTGCCTCAAGCAAGATTCGTTGGAATTGAGATGATGATGGATCGATCGACATGTACTGACTAGTGCAGTGGATAGGTGGCAGTAGTGACTTGATGGTGTGAAGGTGCTCAATGACGTTGAAGGATCGAAGGAAGGAGTCGATAGCATCGGAAGGGAACATCGTTGTAGTTAGTGAAGTAGATGGTATACTCTTCCAATATATCTTACTCTCAAACAGAAAGAGATCAAGTGCGAGAGATGGATTGTCCTTTATCAGTTGAGCCACTTTATCATCAGCCGAGAAGCATGTGGATTGGTGAGAAGCTCGAGTAGTGTATTGAGAAGCTTTAGTTGAGAAGCGGCACCGACTGAGAAGCATGTAGAATGTGGATATCCAACCGTGACTTCGGAGAAGCATGTAGGTGGTTGAAAACCACCCACGAGCGTACGAGACCGTACTTCTATTGCAAGATAAACGATTGCGATAATTTCCCTTAGAAGTATTGGTGAGGTAGATAATCGTAGGCTTGTTTCGAAGGTTGGAGAAATAGCGAGCTAGATGAGCCCCTTTTGATTTCCTGTAACGACGCCGACCTCCACCACACTTGGAGTAAGGCAGGGTGTAACGACCGGCATGATTAATGAGAATGGATGGAATATATGCAAATGGAAGGAACATCCAATAGATGAAGAATTCAACGGATACTTGCTTCTCAATGAACCAAACGACCGATAAGAAGGCGTTTCGAATGTAGCCAAGAGTAGTGGAGATGAATTGATAGACGATAGGAAGGATGTAGTAATCAAGCATCGTGCAGTAGAACCAGAGAGAAGACCATGCGTGCCACAGAGCAGATAGGAGTCGTAATTGAGTGACAAGTAGAGCTAGTGAGAGAAAGATCGGTATCCACCACATCGCCATCATCACCACTTCAGTGAAGACGATGGCGTCGACCAGTTGTATCGAGTTTCACATGTTCTCATAGGCTTGTTTGAGTTGAACCATTTGTTGAGCTAGAGCTCTCTTGTGTGATTCTCTATCCATAATAGGAGAACCACCGTAACCGGTAAAGAAGGCGCCTTGAGCAAGTGGTAAGGCAGGCATCGCAGGCAGTGTCAATGTCGTTGGTGTAGCAGGTGCAGGTGTAGACTGTTGTCCAGTTGGTGTTGCAGGAGGTACAACAGCGGCGGTAGGAGGAATTCCACTATCAGGGACAGTATCAGCGTCCCATCTCTTTGAAGTAGGATTGAAGGTGTAGGGCTTTCCGTCAATAACGCGCTTGTTGTTCTCTCCTTCCTCAGGAAGGCGCCACTTGGTTGGTCGAGTGAATGGTCTGCGTCCAAATTTAGAAGGTTGATCGCCTCCTCCGCGTTCATTTCGAGCTTTAGTGATCTTAGCATGATCGCGAGGTAAAGGACAGTGTTTGATGTGATGGTTGTCGTCACAGTTGAAACATCGAATGCCAGAAGAGGTTGCCTCACCGCCAGACTGTGCCATATGAGCAGCAGGATCGCCTGCAGGCTGTTGTAGGCATTTGTCCCAATCTCCACGTTGTGAGAGTGTATAAAAGGCTCTACCAGCATAGTTCAATACATAATTAGCTCCTTTAAGATCATTTCCGAGTGACGAAGTCCTACTGATTGGGACAATGAGCTCATCAAGATCAATTTGCAGCGACGACGAGAATAGTTGTCTCTTGAGTTCTTCAAACAGATCGTTGAAGACTTGAACGCTAGTGGTAGTGAAGATTTCGATGAGCTTGTCGACGTACTCGTCAGGTAGGGAGTCATCGTGTAGAGCATAGACAGTATCAGTGATGGCGCGAAAGAGATCAATGACATCAGGGATTCTCTCTCCCTTGCAGGAAACGCGAATCTTGTAGGTATCCACAATGGTGATGAGTGCTTTCTTGTTAGAATCGCTAGTAGTAGTGGTCTCATCGTTGAGAAGCTTGAAGAAAAGAGGTCCTCCACGACAACGTTCATCGTAAGTGAGGATCTTCGAGTGGATCCGAGCATACAGTGCCGAATCAACGTTGTTCTCAAAGTAGGCGAGAGACCATGATAAATCTTCTTGTAATCGGCTTTTATGGGAAGGAAAGCCTCTGTACCATCGAGTAGAATCAGCAACTTGTTGTGCTGTAACTTTAAGGGTGTTAGAAAAGAGATCATGAGAGACCAAGGCTCCTTCTTTGAGAAGAAGCGAAGAACTGCCTGGTGACGTAGGGAAGACAATGGTGAACGGAGAGAGCAAGTCGTACTTGGCTAGGTTGCGACGACACTCCTTGTTGAGCTTTGACAGAGAGTAGTGATTGAGTAGTTTCTCAGGGTCGTTAACGGAGATGGAGATGGCAGAATAAAGCTGTTGTTGCTTTCCTTGTACCAATTTGAGTAAATCCAATTGTCCTTTCTTATCGGCATCGTAGGTTGCACGCATGGCCTTAGTGTAGAGCGCAATGGAAGTGGTTGTGACTTGTTCAGTTGGTTCAAGGTCGAAGTCAATACCACCAATGTTGATCGAAGAAGAGGTGGTTGAGTTGAGATTATTTGGAAGCAAATTGGACGAAACAGAACCAGAAGTGGAACGACGATCAATTGTATCGTGAAAGATAGGAGGAGTATCGTCCTCTTCGCGAGTAGGGGTAGTAGGGGTAGTATCGGAATCAGTAGAAGACGCCATGATGGTCAATTCAGTAGTGATTTGAAAAGGGTTGTAATCGTTAGTGAAGTGTAATTGAATTTGAGTTTTATGTGGAAAATTAACGCGTTGATTAGCGTGTTGAGTTGAAGTTAGAAAAATCAAAAGAAGTACTGAATTGAGTACCGTTTGTAGGAAATTTGAGGTGAATGGGTCGGCGAGTGGACGTCTGTTAAAGAAAGTCTGCATGACAAAGTGAGTTGCTGATTCCTAAGTAATACCTTAGTGTAGAGCGCAATGGAAGTGGTTGTGACTTGTTCAGTTGGTTCAAGGTCGAAGTCAATACCACCAATGTTGATCGAAGAAGAGGTGGTTGAGTTGAGATTATTTGGAAGCAAATTGGACGAAACAGAACCAGAAGTGGAACGACGATCAATTGTATCGTGAAAGATAGGAGGAGTATCGTCCTCTTCGCGAGTAGGGGTAGTAGGGGTAGTATCGGAATCAGTAGAAGACGCCATGATGGTCAATTCAGTAGTGATTTGAAAAGGGTTGTAATCGTTAGTGAAGTGTAATTGAATTTGAGTTTTATGTGGAAAATTAACGCGTTGATTAGCGTGTTGAGTTGAAGTTAGAAAAATCAAAAGAAGTACTGAATTGAGTACCGTTTGTAGGAAATTTGAGGTGAATGGGTCGGCGAGTGGACGTCTGTTAAAGAAAGTCTGCATGACAAAGTGAGTTGCTGATTCCTAAGTAATATGATTTGGAAGTGAGTAGGAGCGATAAGAGGGCAATAATAGTATGCGATAGTCCGTTGATGGAGTTGATTTAGACCGTTAGTGGTTAGATTTAGTTAGGTATTGAAAATTTGAAATTGAGGAGCCGGCGCGAGTCGTGTCCGTTAGTGCTTAGAGTTGAGTAAGATTTGAAATATTACGTTAGAGAATATTTGGGCTCATAACCTGAGATTGTATTCATAGTAAAGCTTAGCTTAATTGATGGACATAAGGAGGAGATTAAGGTTAAGGTTTGTGTTTATAAGTTGATTGATTTAAGATTATGATTAAAGATGTAATACTTCTGAATGATCGAGAATTGCGCATTCATTAGAATATCACAGGTTTAGCGAGCAATTCTCGCTAAACGACATAGAAGACATATTTATTTAGATTACTTTGTTTTTAGACAATCATCAGCATCCGACTAACTCGATCCATATGATAAGTAGAGCAGTATATTCAATATCAGGCGACGACTCGACTCGAGCAACATGAGCAACGAATATCAGCAATCAGCAGCAGCAGCAGCAGCAGCAGCAGCAGAAATAGTCCCACTTGATGATGATGCCATTCTTATCGTAGACAACGAAAATAACGCCGATGATGCTGGAAATGTTAAAATGAAACAGCAAAGTGTATTACTACGATTCGAATTAGAAAATTTATTGGAATATATTCAATGTCATTCCCAGGAAGAATCGGTGTCATCATTGGAAGAACGATATTTATTATTAATATCGTCCTATCCACCAGAATGTTTACAGTGTGCTGTCTTATTAATGTCCGACAATTCGGACAACAACAATGATGATGATTCATTACGACTACCAATTCATTTAGCCTGTGATAAGAATGCACCAGTATCAATAATAAGAAGTTTACTAGAAGCCGATATACATAATATATCTGTCTTAAAACCTGACAAATGGGGTGACTTGCCCATTCATACTGCTGCGTCTCGTGCTGCTGCATCCTCAAACATTAGTGATATAGAATATAGACAACGGTTACTGGAACACAACCCGGTTGCTGTACTAGCAGCAGCAGCAGCAGCAGCAGCAGCAGCACCACTACCAGTAGACGGAGAGAATAATAACGATCTTCGTGACATTCATGAATTGGCCAGAAGTATAGTTGCTGGAGGTACTATACGACGTGAACGTGAGGCTGCTGCTATTGCAATGAAAACGAATGAAACAATTGAAATTATACGATTATTACTGGAAGCCGATCAAGAAAAGTCAACATTGTATGTGAAGGACGTATATGACTCATTACCACTTCATACTGCTGTGCGTTACAATGCATCAGTAGAAGTGATTCAATTATTATTAGAGAATGATATGCACATTAAAAATGATAATGGCAATAACAATAACAATAACAATAACAATAATCAAAACAGTAGTACTGCTGCTGTTGTTGTGAAGAATACATTATATACCGAAGGTTTACATGGACAATACCCATTAACAGTTGCTTGTCGTAGTGGTAATGTCTCATCACAAGTATTACAGATATTATTAGATTATGATTCCAATAATTCTTCTTCCAGTAGTAAACAAACAATTTTTCATAAAGATAAGACAGGAAGATTGCCAATCCATATTTTTATGTTACGGAATACATGTTCCAAAAGTTTACAAGTATTATTGGAGTCAATGTTAGTAGGTCGGATATTGAATGTTGGATTAGATATCTGGAAGTATCAAATGAAAGCAATTATGATTCATTCGATGACTTCCACAACTGTGTACGAGCGTGATTTTATGACACGTGATAAATTAGATATTATATGTACACAATTTGAATTATTGTATGAAAAATGTATCGTATTGGAATTAGTGGTATGGAAAATTAGTTGTGTCATTGGTATAATAGAATTAATGACTATAAATAATAATAGTGCTAATGATGATAATAATAATCATGACAGCAACAACGATGTATCATCAAAGTCAGCATCAATATTGACTTCATCATCATCATCATTATCATCATCATCATCATTATCACTCAATGATATTATTACAGAGACTGATGTAGTGCCAGTAGTATATGCCTACAAAACTAATCGCAGAATTGTAAGTGGTTCGGAGATTATTGTACCAAATATATTATCTTTCTTAGAAGGGGAACCAATTATCAATATTGTACAAACATTCCAATCGTATGGATATTTTGATAACTATTACTACTAATAATGATTAGAAATATATACAAAAACAATATGGTAGAATTCTTGATATAAGGTCAAAATTGTTGTGCTAATCGTCTTGTTACTCTATTATATCAAATGAAGTCTGTGTTTGTGATTAGTTATGCCATCGATCATTTCAGTACGGCATACTAGTATGTCCGAGACCGCTACATACGGGCATATTCCTATTTTTTTCCACGACTTCTCCTCTCAGTTTCTTCCATAGAATCTTTGTTTCCCTTGAGGTTAGGTCAAGTTGGGTCGAGTCGAGTCAGGTCAGGCTTGGTTGTCTGTTCTCTTTTATCTCTGAGATAGTACATACCGCTAAGTTATGCAAGATCATGATTGATAAATCTGATAATGCCACTAGTATATTCCTGTAAGCGCAAAGTAATGCTGTAAGCAAAACAAGTACAATGCATAATCATATGTACTGTACAAGTAAAAACCAAACCAACTAACGTTTATTACGATGATACAATAAGAGCAGCTTCACGTAATGGATGAAAATCACCAGGATTCATTTCTTCAATTGGTAATGGAGGTTGATAACCAATATCATTCACATCCATTCCTCCCTCCAATAATCCTTCTAATGTTCTGGATAATGTAATGGACATACAGGAGACATACCGTCGAGATGTCACCGTTTCTAATCCTTCCTCTAATGGTTCATAGATATCGATCATTTGCACACTCGTTAAGGCATTACATTGATGTAATGGCATTTTTCTTTTTAATATTTCTGCAATAGTCACTGCTTTGTTGATGGCTCGGCCCATTGCTTTTAATACAATCTTATCTGATTTATCAGCCTGCAAATAGTAGTAATAGTGTGAAAAACGAAAAAAAGCAGATGAGATAAGATGAGATCGGAACCTTCGTTTTTGTTTCTGATTACGTAATCATACTCCTTATTTCTTTTTTGAAATACGAAACAAAACAAAACTAAACAAAACAAAGCAAAATATTTGATTTCCTTCCTCGCGATCCCGGTATTATAAATAACTACCGAGTAAATGTGTATTCAATTCAATAGATGATATGACTTGACTTACAAATAATTTCATTGAATATGTTATATAATTCCTTGGTTTACCCTGTTGTGTAATTCTAACTTCGCAGCTCATATTGGTGTTAGTGGTGTTGGTAGTGGAGGTGGTAATGGTAGTGGTTGAATCGCCTTGTTGTTGTTGTTGTTGTTGTTGCTGCTGCGACTGTTGTTGTTGGGTTGAAGAAGAATCGCCGCCGTCACCATCATCAGGAGCACCCTCCTGCTTGATACTATTAGTATTAGTAGTACTAGTACCTTTATGTTCTTGTACTAAACGATATTTATCCATGGCGAAAACTAACTTTTTTTTTTTAAAACGTTGACAGCAATACGATCAAAGATGTCTTCTCTTTTTTCTTTCGAAAAAACGTGTCAAGTTAAAAAGGCTTCAAAATTCGTAACACAAATAATGAAAAAAGGACTATGCGTGATGGTGGGAGATGATGTGATGATAAAGCAAGAATGCATAAACGCTGAATTTATTACGGAGGGAAACAAGAACGGCTAAAAAATGAGACCAGAATTTTATTTTTTGTTGAAGGCACAAAGATTTCCGATATTTTTTGAGACTATTTCTGTGCTGAGTATGTTATGTACTTTTTGTTAGGAAGAATATGCACAAAAAAGAAAAAATAGAACAATAAGTGCTATGTTAGCTTTACAGTATTTCAAAATGGAATCTTACTTTTCCCCTCTTAAATAAATAATTGAATTCGCCGGAATCAAAACATCCAGTGCTGTCAAAAAACGTAAACAGTAACGGGTACCAGCACGTCAATCGCTCATACCGTAGTAGGTACTAGTACTCTCGCGGACTATTCTCAGGAGTAACGTGTCAAAATTCTGAGCGAAACTGTGATTGGATCATTATCTCAGTACTTCAGAAGTACTGCTGTATAGACGGTAGGTGCCTACTTGAAGTAGTACTAGTACTTGCGGGCGGCCCAAAACGTGCCAGGTATTTATATCAGAATATGTCAGTTGCTAATATAGAAGTTTCATTTCCTATTACCGTTACAATTAGCGATGATACTGTACATCTATCTACCGGCAAGGTCAACAGCAATTTTAGCAGATCCACTCCCAAAACCCGAAGGCTCAGTTGCTAATCAGTTGCGAATCGTTTATTGCAGATGATTGATTTACTATTTCCGTTACGATTAGCGATGATCCTGTACATCTACCGGCAGGGTCAACAACGATTTTAGCAGCTCCACTCTTCAAAACCCGATCGGACTATCTACCACTAACCGATCCCGGTAGAACGAAGGATTGTACTGACACCGTTATTATGCGATAATGGGCTCACAATAAAAAATATCCTATAAAGTTGTTCGGACACATCTAATCTCAATTTAACTCGCAGCAGCAACATCAGCATCAGCAAGAGCAAGATACATTCGATTGTTATCAGTAGCGATGAAGACTACAACTAATTGTCAGTGTTCTACAGGCTGGGTAGTATGCAGGTTTGTGGTGATCACTGCCTTCATCTCTACTAGTCATCTTTTTGTTGGTGTTCTGGCAAAGGTTTTTCCCGTGCCGTCATTCCAACCATCAGCATCTTCTTATCCGTCGTCATCACCTTCTTCTCCGCCGTCATTCCGACCATCAGCATCTTCTTATCCGTCGTCCTCACCTTCTTCTCCGCCGTCATTCCAACCATCAGCATCTTCTTATCCGTCGTCATCACCTTCTTCTCCGCCGTCATTCCAACCATCAGCATCTTCTTATCCGTCGTCATCACCTTCTTCTCCGCCGTCATTCCGACCATCAGCATCTTCTTATCCGTCGTCATCACCTTCTTCTCCGCCGTCATTCCAACCATCAACATCTTCTTCTCCAACGACAACATGCAAGAGCGGTGCTTCCACAACCGTTGAGATGGATATTATGGAGATTAGAGACAAGGTGAAGCAAGAAACTGCTGCATTCATAGTTATGTACACACATGGTTTGGGTCAGATCGATTGTAATAGTACTCCTGACGTAGAAGCGTGTAAAGCAGAAGTATTAACGCAAATGGAGTATATGGATGGGTATTGCGATTTATCAACACAAGCAATTGCAGAAATTGATCTTGCTATGTGTCTTCAAGAGAATTTTGGAGGAGAGGGAGCTGATCCAATTCGCTTCGTAGAGCCAGCTCCCCGTCCGTTTCCTACAGGAAGAAGGCTGACAACTGATGGTGCTCCAGATCTTGCCTTAGATTTGTTTCCATATGATGAAGCAATTATAGGATTAAAAGCTGTAAAAATTGCTGTCACTGCAGCAAGTTCGATTCTTCTGGCCCTTCCTGAGTGTGGCGGATGTTTTACCGGAGGCATTTGTGCCCTTGCTACCAGTTCTGCAAAACTTGGTCTTACAGCAAGCTTTGCCATCGCTGCAGGAGTAAGTCGCACCAGTCATACACCCCCTTGATTTCTTGCTTAGTCAAGTACTACTGTACTAACACCTACGTATTCAATCTTGATCAATTGTTGCAGCTACTCGATGCCGCACTGCTAGTAATTACAGAAGTCGATGCCATTAACAAGAAATATTCATTTCAATATTCGGTGGAAACCTATAAGAATCTACAGTCAGTTATCCATCAGCTGATCAAGTTACAGACCGATATCGACAACATTATCGAAACAGTTGATAAGATTGAAAAGGAGGTTGTTAAGAATGGTGGAAAACTAGATAAGTTATTGTGTCCGTTTAAAGACGTCGAAAAACCTTTGTTCGTTGTTCTTGGCCAAGGCTGTGATGGAGTTAACCAAGATTGCGACGAATTCGTTGACGAGTGTGACGAAGACAGGGTACCGCCATCGATTCGGCTCAAAGTAGCAAAACCCTTAACGCCGTTCAAAACCAAGGAGGACGCACGTTATTTTTTGGAACATAACATAGAGGTCACGGATGACTGTGCTGCCCCTGATAATCTGAGCTTTACAGTTGTCAAAATTGTTACAGAATGCGTAGATTGTAAGTTTGAAGTAATCGCAAAAGATGAGAGATGTTTTCACAAAGAAGCAACTGCAACAGCGACCTTTACTTTGATGGTAGACAATACCCCTCCGAAGATTTCATGCGGTTTCTACACTCCGCAAGATGCAAAGTATGTCTCGGAAGATTTTGATGCTTGTTTAGGCATCTCTCCTCCATTTCCTGCGCTTCGAGATCAACTCCATATTGATGCTCAAAATTTCCGACAAAAGTTTGTTGACGTACAGCTTTGGTTCGATATTAAGGTGAGTGACTTGTTTATCGGATTAATCTTCTACCATTTCTACTTGCCTCCACGATAGAGTGAACCTCTCTGGTTAGTGTGGTGTATGCTCTTGAGTCGAGTCATTATCTCTAACCCTCTCTCCATTTGTCGCTCAACAGACATCACCGACGGATACAAAAATTGACGTTGACGTTCGCGTCTTAAGTAATGAGTTTGAGGGGCGGCCCCCCATTGATGATAAAATGGCTTCGATTTTGAAGCGTGTTGATCTTCCCAATATTGTTAATAGAGTCAACTTATTCATTGCACCAGTCAGGTAAGTATCGCATTCACATTATTATCAATGTCAAAATGAGAAATATCTAACGTGTCTCTGGCTTTCAATGTAATATCTTCTCGATAGTTGTCAAGATGGACGCCCTGGTGCTAGCACTATATGTAAAGCTGAAGAAGCCATGGGTATCACTACAAGATTCTATGATATTGAAATTACCGGGACTGATAGAGCTGGCAACGTTGGAACGACTACATGCAGCATAATTGTTGTGCCACACATGCCAGCAACTATTACGGGCAAGGGTAAGGGCAAGGGTAAGGGTAATAATAATAATAATAATAATAATAATAATAAACAACCTAAGTTAAAGGGCGTTTTAAAGATGAACCCAAAAAAAAACAAGTCCAAATCTGGCGGAATCATCCAGGAACCTCAGCCTCATGATCCTAATGCATTGCGTGAACAATTTGATTTATCAACACAACGCTTTGAAATTTCTACCGTCTCATTTGTTTGGGATTCGGATCTAAATACTACTCTCGCTGTTCCACCCCCTCCCACAGTAGAGCATGTTCATGGTTCTTTCCCGGGATGCGTGCAGAATCAGTTAAAAAAAGACGAGGCATTATTACCACCACCACCAACACCATCACTCTCAAGATCGCCACCAAGAATGATTCCTTGGATGGCGAATGAAGACGGTATCGTCGGACCAAATCCAAAAATTGAAGTAGATCGTTTATGTTATGATACGGTAGGAGAAAATTTAGTTGTGACGTATAATTTATTTCTAGAAAAACAACAAGATCTTAGTAGTGTTACCACCGATATTACAATACAAGTATATGATATGAATAATATTGAAATTGTTTTTGAAAACATTATTTTGAATCCACGTGTAGAGAATAATCCATTACTATCCAGTTTATCATGTGGTATAGAGACATGTCATACATGGACATCACGTGGTGGATTACAAATGTCAACTACAAATTTAATTGGTAATGGGCATGACTATGGTGTATTATTATTAGCAAAAACTACAACTGATGATGATGCCAACAACATCAATGATAATTCTCGTCTGGAAATATTAGCTGGTGTTTCATTCCGATTAGGTGGATGTAATGAATAAAATACAGAAGAAGAAAAAATCTCCACGGTATGTTGTTGATCGTAGAAAAAAAAAGGATGATACTTAAATATGTAGACAAATAAACAGATAGTTTAAGGAAACGAAAAATAATAACAATAGTACAGTATTATGAAATAGTAGATAACTAACTAACTCTCTTTCGAA
Source organism: Fragilariopsis cylindrus CCMP1102 (assembly GCA_900095095.1). Taxonomy (NCBI): domain Eukaryota; phylum Bacillariophyta; class Bacillariophyceae; order Bacillariales; family Bacillariaceae; genus Fragilariopsis; species Fragilariopsis cylindrus. Next base: position 36,229 of record FMBT01000359.1, read on the forward strand.
CAACTTTGGCATGACATGTAGTTGTTCATTCGGAAATGCGAAGCCATTTTCGAATTTGTATTATTATTTTTGTGCCCTGATTTTGATTGTTGTATCAGAACTATTTTTTTTGACTCAATCACTCGCTGTTTTACGGGATTGACCAGCCATCAACAGCCAATCAAAAAATTGCTTTCAATTTTCAATTTGAAATCTCCTGTAGAAATTAATTCAAATTCGACAATTAATCGAAAGAATTATTTCATGATGTCGTTAAGAATATATGATGTTATTATGTTGAGACAACAGTAGTAGTAGTAGCAGTCAATCATTGAATTACCGCATCAGTACGTAAGGCCTTCTATCAATCACATCATAGACAAACAGCAAAAAAGGTCTGGGAATCGTTGTTGAAAAGAGTTTTCCTTCTTTTTGACTTGTACCGTATACGTATCGTTCTATAGTTATGATATCAAAAATAAAATCATACATGTATCATCCTCTTTTGTATTCAATAATAATAATAGTAGAAATATGATGAATAAGAACATTGGCGAAAAGAAGGAAAATACCGATGGTACCGAAGACCTCCTGAATAATAAGAATACGATAATAGACGACGACGCTCTCATTCTGAACGACGACGACATCAACGCCGATGTGGCTGTATTGTTATTATCGGAAGCAGCAGAACAAGAACAAACACGAGGTCATAAGCGAAGGTTAGAAGAAGAAGACTCAACAGTAACAACGACTGCAGAAGAAAAAATGATATCTCCTCCGCCGAAAATACCACCCAACAGTTGCTTCAATAATAATCATAATAGTAATAATAATTATGAAGAGAAAGTGAACAATAATGATAATCCAAAGAAGAAAGAATTATTGCGGGATAATAATATTGGTGCGGAGGAAGTATTATCTTCGTCGTCATTATTATTACAAGGAGAAGCTGCCGTCGTGGACCACAATAATAACGACCAACAACATAACGATGACGGTGTCAACAATAATAATAACAATAACAACGGAGAAGAAGAAGAAACTGGAGTGGATGGTGAGGACGCTATAATAGCCACACCATCATCATTTGCAGCAGAATTATTGCCCGAGGGGATGCGATTGGAATGGAATGACGAGAAGACGAGTGCCATCTTATATATTTCGAAGAATAGTGCTGATGACGACAATAACAACAACAACAACAACAGAGAACTTCGTGTGTGTTTAGTAGGAAGAGCGAAAATTAAAATTCTTGAAGGATCAGCGGAAGTATTAGGATACAAACTGAATGATGATAATAGACATGACGATGATGTTGATGATGATAATGAGGATGATGATGAATCGGACTCATCGTCTTCGTCGTCGAGGTCAATGTCTATGTTGATGGGTGTAGTCGTTACTAGTCCATATTGGTCCAGTTGGATGACAATAGAAGCACATCAAAGGTCTCTTCCTTGTCGCATTGAATTTCATTGTCTACGAGGTGCTAAAAGTTTTAAGGTCACGGCACCCAAACGTCCGATCGTCTTGCCCTCATCCTGGCGGACTTGTGTGGATGAGATCGTTCAAAACTCCATTGTTACTGCTACTGCTGCACGCGCTACTGTCACGGTCAATTCTTTGGAAGATTACGAGGAGGATGTAAAAGAAAAGAAAAATCAACAGCGACATGCTTGTATGATAACCGGTGCTAAAGGTACGGGGAAATCAACTTTGCTTCGTTACATGACAAATCGCTTATTGTCATCGAGAAATAATAGTAATTATAATGGTAAAATTGGTGGGGTTGCCATACTTGATACTGACGTTGGACAACCCGAATTGGCACCACCGGGTTTATTAAGGTTGGCCATTGTAAGGAGTCCTCTTTTGCGACCACCCTATTGGAACCTAGTTGATGGTGGGACTGAACGTGAGGAAGCTGAAGACGATATCGATGAAAACAACGATGATGACGATGACGATGACGATGACGGTAACGTCGAAGTGGTTTCGTCTATCTTTTTTGGTGCCGTCACATCCAAGGTTGATCCTACGAGGTATATTAACGCCGTCCAACTGTTGATGGAGAAGTACGAGACCGAAGTAGTCCAAACCAGTCCGGATAATCCGATTCCTCTTTTGATCAACATGGATGGATGGGTGAAAGGGATGGGATATCAGATTTTAACAACTCTGATTGACATTATTCGACCTACTCATTTGGTACAGATTCTAGGTGAAACAAAGGGGCAGATATTCGATCTACCACCGCAGTTGTTCGACAACAACAACACTCATAATGATGAAGGAGGAACAAATGAGGCAACCACAAATTTTCCTTCTCCTTCTCCAAAAATTTATCGATTGCCCGCGTGTCAAAACCTACCAGAAGCTTCTCTTTGTCGAATCCCAGCTTTGACCCTGAGGAATTTTCGTTGGGCCACGTATTTTTTACCCCATCAACTCCAGACATTTGATGCGTGGGATTTTGTCTCCGCGAAGGAATTACAAACGGGATGGATCGCTGCCACCAGCATCGACAAAACAACCACGGCATCGTATCGGCCGAAGGGGTTGCTTCTGGGTAATGATGATTGTTACGACAACGGCATCAATGATGGAGGAAGAAATGATGTCGAAGAAACAATAACGAATGAAGAAGAAGGAGCATTGAACGATGAATGTCGTCTGGCTCAGGCATTGGCTAGAGAAGTACCATATTGTGTCCCCATGGAAGCGGTCGAGGCATTCGTAATCGGTTCCGACTTCGAAGACTACTTGAGAATACCAGACGATATCGACGCTAGTGCCGAAGACGACATTGAACCAACCCGTAATCGAATATTCCAGGCATTGAATGGTAGTATCGTAGCGCTTTGTACCGACACGACCACAATGGAATCATTAGGATACGGTATCCTTCGATCTATAGATTGGAATCGACGTTTGTTGTACATTCTAGTTCCCTCTTCCGTAGGGATCAAACCTTTCGCATTATCAAAAGTCAAAGCCTTAGTCGGAGGCAGCTTACCACTTCCGTTGGCTATGCTATATCGTGGAGTGTACGCGGAATCGTTTCCATATTTGACCACACTTGCACCTTCTAGTTCGTTAATTCTAGGATCGGCGCCTATGAAAAGTCGCAACAATATTACTCGACGAGGCTTGGCCAAAGCATCAGAAGCAGGAGCGCGTCGGTAATAACGGGGAAAGATAAACTAGCACCATAAATAGTACGCTAGAAAATAGAAACCAATTCTATATATAGCCTATAACTAATATGCTACTGGTATTTCATAAAAAGTGAGCTTATATATTTACTTGCTATGTCGTAGAAGTCTATTGCAATCAATATTCGTTCTCTAAGACCTCTTCCAGTGCATATTCATTTTCTAGGACCTCTTCCAGTGCAGTGACATCTTCATCTGATGCTGGATAAGAGTTAGGGATGCTAACAAACAGTGTGCGACCGATAAAAGTAAGCTCGAATAGCTGCTGTGCAAAAGTACGACCATTATCTGTAGCGCTAGACATAGCGTCTGAAGGTGATTGTTCTTGTCGTTCATTAGACGCGTCTTCCATTTTTTCCTCCACGGCATTCTCTACAAAATTCAGACAAAACGACACCAATACGGCATTTAAGCATGCTCCAACAAGAAGGAACCAACAGTTTGATTCAAGTGATGCATCGACAGTGAAGCAAACGGTATCCACATCCTGCTCGTCAAATATGTTTTCTGCCAAAGCTTCGATAGCGTCGCACTTGTCCCCAATCATAAACGAGGCAAACGTTGATATTTGAAACAATGCAGCTAAAATTGACAGGAGGAAGACTTCGATGGCAGACCAGCTACTTGCAATCTCAGCAGCGACCAAAAAATGACGTTGCCACTTCAATCGCATGGGCACAAACATAAGAATTGTAAGGAATGCCAAACACAGTATAGGTGTTACAGCTGTGAAAAAGAAATAGGTACCCTGTAGAAAAAGGATGCTCAAGCTTTGAGGACTTTCAACACTTGATGGCAATGCTAATCCTAGTGACAGAACAGAATAACTAGTAGTACTTGAATCTTCGTCTACCATTGCGGCCAGACCCCCAATTTTAAAAGTGAAACTTTCTTGTAAGAATCCACGAAGCAAAAGCCCCAGAGTTGATACTATTGCTAATAGAAGCAGTCCTTGGAAACCGCACGAAAGTCGTTTCAGGGAGTTTTCGTTCCGAACTTCAAATCCATGGTTGATGATGGATGTTTTGGAAGATCGAACGGTATTTGAATTATCGTGCCGCATGGTCCTTCGATGACAAAAAAGTACGACGTGGCCTAAAAGTAAGGATATACATGTGGCAAGAAGGAAAGAGAAGAAACCATATACAGGGGTGATATATATATCCATACCTAATCCGATAGATAACAAGAATAAGAATGAGAGAAAAGTAGCAGTAAAGGAAGGGTATACAAATCATAGAAGAAAAAAAAGAGCGAGAAGAATAAATAGCATCAGTACTTACCGAGATTGTCACTAACTCCCAAGTGAAATCGAAATGCTACCACAAACAATATTAGAACATAATTATCAACCAAAGACAATTTCCCAAGAGCATCTAAATTCAGTAAGCGTCGTTCTTGTTGGTGCTGGTTAGCACATGGTTTCATCCAAAAATATAACATCAATAAAAGCTTAACATAGGGCCATATTCCACTAAAACAAACAACCAATATAAGCAAAGGAAATATCCCAGCATGATAAAGCTCAGAGACTGTTTTGCCTAGGCTAAATTGAAATATACCAGGGATACCAATTGCGTGTTGACCAGCTTGAATGGAAACGTCAACGGATGCACCGACACTAGAATTGCTTGAGATGAAGAGGATGATCGTCCCGATGATCATGACTGGAATCAAATATCTGATCACTTCTGGAATCTTCTCAGATTCAAAAATTGATATCTTGGGCTCATATTGAGTTGGTTCAATTAATTTGTCTTCCAAAATAACCTGAGGTTCATCTTCGTCATCCAAGTCGTCGCAAATATCTCTAAGGATAAATGCGTCGATAGAGTTACACCTGTTTGGCTTTTGATTACATTCATTGGTACCAGAAAAAGGATTTATCATTAGTTCATCGTATGACGAAAGCAGTGGTGTTGTACGAGAAGTAGCGACTGCGTTATCGGGTCGGTATGTTTGTTGCAAATCGTTTGAAATATTGGTTTGCCGATCATTGCTATCTTCATCGTTTCGTATTTCAAGGCGAGAAATAAATAGTAGACCTACTTGCACCACAACTATCAAACCAAAAAAAATCCATAATTTAGTAGAGTCTTTCCACAACCAATACATTGTCTTCCCTCCAGAATTGTACCTGTGGTCACTTCCGTTATCATTATCTTTAGGCATGACAACTCCAGGACATTTTTGGAGTGATGATCCAATCCACTTCTCAAATGCATAGTTAACGAAAGTTCGAGAAAATTCCTGAGACCAATGCAATGCATCATTGCTGATCTCCAAAAATTGAGGGTAGTCTTGTGCTGACAGTGAAAGGTTCTTCCCACCGACTGCGGCTGTGAGATTAACTCCGAAATACTTACCAAAATTGAGACTGGTTGTTCTGGGCAGGAACCCAATTTCTATGGCAGGCAGAAGGCCACATCTGGCCTCTTCCAAAAGCCGGGATACAGTAAGATTTTCCAAACGATTCAAGTCGTAATCGATTTTGACTTCAGCATGCGCCTCGAGACTTAAAAACAATGTTATGTTGACTTGCCCAGAAATTTTGTACCCATCGACGTCGACAATTAACGTTACTTGAGGAGGACCATCCTTTGAGGACGATACAGACTCATCGGTTGTATTTGATGGTAATAGCGATAAGGGTTTGTCCTCATCTTCAACACCTTTAGGTAACACTAACTCGCCAAAGATCAAGGATGATTCCAATTTTGTATCTCCAGATGGCTTCATAATTTGTATACGCTGAAGCGAGTCCCAATGAATTTTTATTCCAGCTAGTGTAACCAATTTTTTCAGGTTTTCGCTCTCATCTTTTTCGTTAATCTCCGCTTCTGTCGGTGCCTGCGATTTTGGTATTGTCCCTAATTTCTCAATCGAAATTCCAAATTTTTTAACTTCGTTCTCTACCAAACGCATGCCAGAACTAAGTATACCGGAAAAAGTAGAGCTGGTAGCGAGACCATCACTACCATCATTATTATTACTGTAGAAAGAATCATCACCCCCGACTATTAATTGAATTCTTTCTGACAAGCACGATAAAAACTGGTTCAAAGTCCGCTTGGTATGTGAATGGTCCAAGTATCGATTGAATCTGTTCAAGATTTCGAACTTTGTAAAATTTAACCATTTAGGTACTACTTCTCCACCACCAGCGGATGAAGACAAAGTCGAAGGGGGGCATTGACCGTGACTATCTTCGTCGGTAGTCGTCGAATGACTTTCAATCCAATGTCGAATAAAATGATTGATAGCTCGAGTACCGGGATCATGCACCAATCCTCTAATTAATTGGTTCCACAAATTTGCATAGTCAGTCAAAAAAAGTCCAATCACTGTGTTTATTGTATGGTCCAAATCTGCTTCTAACGATCCATCCTTTTGATCGTCTCGTGATATTTGTATCATATCGACCAGTATGTGATTGACAATCCCTTCCTCAATTTCGACTTCCTTTATGGTATGAAACAAACATGTTAGATCATATATATCACGACTTTTGACGAATTTTTGTACTACATCCACAACTTGTAACAATGTCGTGGACTCCCAATCTACTACCTGCATCAAACTTGAAAGTGTTACATCTAGTTGTGTCATGTTAATAGCGACCTGAAATGATTCTTTGAGTGATTTTGTTGGCAGATGAATTTCCATTACCATTGGTACTACCACGAAAAAACCTTCTCTGGAGGCAATCTTAGTTTGTAACGTCGTTAGTGTTGTGTTTTTCGTCTTCCTCGATTTCCTCCTCCTCTGAATGTTCCGGCTACTGGTAACAAGATCATGACTACTACTCGGTACCGATGACGACGGTGATGCGAAATAAGGTTCGAGGAACTGTAGGACGTCCATCCGATCTAACCCCTCAATAGACAATTGTGATACATTCAGAACAACTACTGCATCACCACCATCTATTATTTCAGTGGGAATGGAAAACACAAGATGCTGAAAGGACTTGGGTAATCTTATTAATGGAGCTATACCAAACATTGCTGCAAACCAACCACTTATCCCACGAAAGGCATTGACACAATCATCGGGTGATGATGGTAATGGTGATGGCAATGGCAATGGGATCCAACCTATTTGTAAATGATGTCGTAATTGTTCATTGAGTAAATTCAATATTGAATGAATAGCGTGATAATCAGCAACATTCCTGATGAGAGTATTGTTGTTATTACTTGTACTATTCTTGTTGTTGTTGTTGTTGTTGTTGTTGATTTCCTCGACTCTGCTGCTGCTGCTGCTGCTGCTGCTACTGCTACTGATGAGGATGAGATCATCATCATTTTGTGCTGCTACCCTTCTTTGGCGAGGAATAACGTTATTTTGATTATTGTTTTTTTCGCTGTATTTATAATCACTACGATTCCAGGCTATCGTCCTATTATTATCATTCGTCGTTGATGATGATAATGATGGTGGCAAGTATTGTTGGGCGTACTCATCGAATTGATGTAGATAGGCTGTAATTAATGGATCGATCGTTTTTGGTAATAGTGGACAAACATTACTGGTTATTGCATCTGTAATGTAATGACTGATAGTGTTTGAAAATGCTTGTATCAATTTAGCACTCAGCGAACCAGAAAATTTGATACTTTGACACTGTAAATTGGTTGTACAGGAAATTGTATGAAATGATTTCGGTAATATTATTTCGGATGCTGATAGACGACGATGATTCAAAGAAGAAGTAATTGTTGTAGAATTATTTGTATTCGTACTGTTATCTCCCTCAATAGAAAACACTACTTCTAACGCTTCGATGGTGTCGTCACCAACTTCGTTTCTGTCATTCTTCTTCTTCTTGTTCTTCCACTGTTGTTGTGGTTGTTGCTGCTGCTGCTGTGCTGCTGCTGATACGGTCGCGATCACATTTCCAGCTAATCCTCCCGTCGAATGGTACCGTCCCTGACATGTCGCTGAAATCGTTTGTATCGAAATATCCAACTCCGATTTTACTACTATTGTCGTCGTATTCGTATTAGAATCAGAATTCATTTCATCAGAATAATAATAATTATTATTAGGTGATGACGACGACGACGACGACGATGACGACGACGACGACGATGATGATGATGACGATGACGATGATGATGATGATCGTAACCCCGAAATTCGGAAATTAGTACAGATCATATCATGAACTGTGATTGTAATCCAATCTTTTTGAAAGGATTCTGGAGGAATATCTACTTGTACATTCCATAAGAAACATTCTAATCGGTGATGTTGTTGTTGTTGTTGCTCACTAGCAGCGGTAGTACAATTCGGAGAAGGATCACCACTGATGTGGTCAATCATGTCCAAGCCGCCCATCATCATGATCGGCGTCGTCGCAACAGCATCGGCATAATAGTCTTCATTACTACGACAAATTAGAAAAACAGTCAGTACAATAAATAATGAGATCGAGATAGTCATTGTATTATTATCCTTTTCGACGCCTTAATCTATCAGCAATAACAATAGTTGGTCCTATTAGCTCTACTTCCCTTTATTGTTCGGCTTTGTGTCATGTCATGCTTGAAGGAAATAATTTCTTTGTTCTGTACTAAAAAACGGGGATCCGTTACCTACAGAAGCGAGCACTAAACTATATAATATCCCCCGAATAAATCTACATATCTCCCCCAACGCGGCCCCAGTACGGTACGTTCAATGTACAGTGTACAGTATCAAAATAAATGCATAATAAAAATAATAATAAACATATTCCATTTTTTTTTCATTCCACTTCACAATCAATGTAACGTACCTACTGATACCTGGTAATCGGTACATATTGAATATATACCGTATTCTCAGATAATTTTTATTTATTTCTATTTGACACAGCATCAATAAAAAGATCTAATCAATAAAGCAGCACTCTTTCGTTCGTGGTACTAATCATCATTACTACTACTCCTGACTGCAAGTTTCACATTTTGTCCGTTCAATAAAGAGCATCGAAAAGAGAATCATTGATGTTCTTACAACTGCTACCGTTATTGTTTGCAATTGTAGCTGTTTCCATAATTCGTTCACAGGTAGAAGCATTTGGTACGCATACTACCACTACTACTACTACTACATTTGCAGTTGTGTCATCCCGACGACGACTAAGCCGCTACTATTACTATTACTACGATTTGAGGAACAAACAAATACCTTATTATGGACAGACTGTTACTCCAATTAGATCTAAAACATCAAGGAGCATCACGCGTTGCTCTGCAACCCAACAACGAGATGATGATGATGATAATAATTATATTGTGAAACGCAGTAATGACACGATGAACCTCACAGGACTCACACGTTTTGTCAGGAACGAGGTACATCGATTGAGAGCAACAGCAACAGCAAAAACAACAACAATGATGATAGACCATACCAGTGCTGATAGTTCAAATACAAAGAATATTATCAATCCTTACGATCAGCGACAGCGTACCTATTCTGGCATGGAGCAAGTGTTACAGGATCAATTTGTCCGAGAATCTATTTTAGGAACCCGCCTTCCTCAACTTCGAAATTATTTACAGAAGGTCCGAGTGGACAAAAGTTTAGTGGGCGGTGCTCATAATAATATGGCAGCAGGCCGTGGTCTCTTTGCTGCTATACCTCTCCAAAAAGGAGACCTTATAACATGTTATCCAGCCGATGGATTGATCTTTACACCCATACCACCATTGGCAGTATTATCGGAAGTGGAGGATTTTACGGGATACAACGAAATGTTATTGTGGGGAGATCACGTGGCAGCGGCGAGCAATAATAATAAATTACAACTGGCACAATCATTTAGTAAGGATTATCAACGATTGAAATCCTATTGCATCGATGGGAGTAGTAATAATGGTAACTCATTATATTCATCGGCATCCTATTCTGTGATCGGTCTACCCTTCCTGGACGATAACCCTGCCTACATGGGCCATTTTGCCAATGATGGAGCGGCTATTATAAATAATGGAACTAAACAAATAAAAAGAACAGCAACAACAACAACAACAACAACAACAGAAACAATTATCAGACAATATGTCACAAAATCAGAGGCGCTTGTAAATGCAGAGCACACCTCCATAGCCGATGGATATCATATCGCAACTGTTGCGACACGTAATATTGCTCTTGGAGAAGAAATATTAGTGTCTTACGGTGCTGCTTATTGGATTGGACAGCTGTAACAATATCTATATCTATATCAATGTATCTATATATATATATATATATGATTGGCCAAAAAGGCCAAAACAATAACAACAATAATAATAATAATATAATATAGACGTACAGTACTTGATTAATAATAGATGATTACCGTACCACGCACTAACAAGGCAGACGATTTGTTGAATAGATTGTATAGTTGTAAGAAATCTTATTGTTGAAACACAATGCACCTTCAATGTTTTTGTTTGCTCTTTTTGTTTATTATCGCTTTTGAAGGAAATAATTTCTTTTTTCTGTTTTAATACTGCAGTTTGAAAACTCTACAATAATGCATGATCGTAAAACTGAAAAATGGGGATCCGTTACCTACGCAACACTATATAATATCCCCCAAATAAATCCACATATCTCCCCCAAATTAACCAGAATTTCGAATGAAGCAACATGAGATAAATTCCTCTTCACTTTCTTGTCATTTACCATTTACAGCTCGTTTGAACAGAAACGAGAACTTCACAGTGATTGCTGGCCTTCATTGTACTTGCTGGTATCCGGATCTAATAACGTCGAATATCAGAAAGACAACCAACACAATACCCATGCATGCACAAAGAATCTTGAAACAAACAAAACAGCATTGAACCCCCCCATGCAGCGTAGGAGTATAATATGTCGACTTGAAAGAAGAATAAAGTACACATACTAATTCAGAGAGAGAGAGAGAGAAAGAGGTGAATGCAGCTCCGAAAAACATCTTCCGCACCACTACGAAGAAGTAACCGTATGTTTCACAGCGGCAATACTAATCAGAAACAACAACGACGTTTTCGTGTTGGAGTATTCTTCACTTTACTGGGAGTTGCAGTGTTTACAGTAGTCGTAGTTTGTCCGAGCCTTATTTCTATAACTATAAGTAGTAAATCACAAATGAAAATGGAAGACCAACAACAACAGCAGCAGCAGAAAATAAATATAAATCGGCAGCAACCATTCGATACAAACCGGTACATACGAAAAAATCGATGATAATAATAATAGGAACGTCCTTCGATTTGCCGCATACTACTACATGGAGGAGGAGGATGAGGACGACGACGCTGTTGTTTCTGTAGCGGATTGGATTCGTCTAATGACTGGTCCGGATTCTTCCGAATTGGCACGAAATTTGACGGAAATTATGAGGGTGAGTAATAGTAAGTGTGTACACGTACGTGTGACTATTTATTATTTTTACTCCATTTTCCTTTTTCGCTAATGATAATCTGCCTTCTCAATGTATGTAGAATTCAAAGTTTCAAGCCTATAGATTCGAAACTCCAGGACCTCTGTCGTCAGAAACTGTTTCAAGTACACCCTTCGAATTTGTATTAGTGGAGGATACTTATTTAGCAAGTTTCGCTTCTAGACAAGATCCAACTGCTTTTGCGGAGTATTTATCACCATCATCGTCGTGTACATACAGCAACATCAATGACAATAACGACAATAATAAGCAGCAGCAACAGCAACAACATCCTCCCGCTGGTTGTGTTTTTAAGAATTTAGGAGGCGATGCGATATTGGTGGCACCGAATAATTGGTCTTCTTCTTCTAAGTTAGAACCGTCGTCGTCAACGTCGTCGTACTGTGCACACCTGGCTAATTTCATTCGAGAAGCTTCGGAAGAACAAATTATTCAGATGTGGAGGTTAGTAGCAGAAACCTTACAAGAAAGATTATTGTTGGACGAAACGTCAACAAATACCATACCAATTTGGTTTTCGACTGCAGGGACTGGTGTGGCATGGCTTCATTTTCGATTGGACAATCGACCGAAGTATTATCTATATCGTCCCTTCAAAATGTTTTCTCCAAACAAAGAGTAATATTTTTTAAAATTAAATTGGTGCTATTGAAACGTAATTCCCTCTATTTTATATTATTTGGTTGTAGCTTGCCCTATTTTTAATATTTTATTATCACTATTATTGATAAAGGATTTAGTAACTCCTGATTGGTGCAAAGGAACAAAATCGACATGGAGGATTAGCAGCCTTTCCACCACAGCTAAAATCACTATTAGCTAGAGCATTGTTGTGTGCCATCAAACCTCGTAAGGCGTGTTCTTCGGGTGAATCACCTAAGTTCACACTCCTACCACCATATTCGGGTGGAATGTTGTCCACAGGAATCTTTTCGGATAACGCAGCGAAGACGGCATCTTTTCCACGAACGATTGAGATCTTTTTCAACGTTACTTCATCCACCATCGGTTGAACAACTTTCCAAATCATCGCAAACCTGTAGTAGTTTTTAAAATAATGAATTGATTATATAATTGTATTATGATGTATAAGTTTAGACTAAAAACCAAAATTATCTCATATTGAAGAATATATCACATATATTTATTTACTGTAAGATATACAATAAATTGTAGTACAGTACTTACCATCTGGGGACATTCACGACAATAACATGCCCGGCCCGTTCAGGGTAATGCTGACCACTAAAATTACTGCACATTTTGACGTATTCAACACTGTATTAAAGGAAGATAGAATATTTTGCATTAGTACGAATTCTGGGTTCTATTTACGACGCAAATTATACATCAATCATTATAGTACAATGATCTATATATATAAAGACATAGACACTACTCACCATTCTCCAACAAAATCCATCATTCGGATACCTTCTAAGTCCAACACTGTAATCGATCGAGCAAAGTCATTCGATTCAAGGAATTGCCATTGAAATTCTGTTACCATCGTATAATGACGGACTAAACTAATTAAGGTGACACCACCATTTTTTAATTTTTGTAAATCAGTTTTGGGTGGTTGTTCATAAAATACTGGTTCACCTTGCTTACCACGTAAGTGAAAATAATGTGGATAATTTTCTTTGATCATAGTAAATTTAAAATGTTCTTCAAATAAGATAGTATCAATATTCTGTTCTTTTCTCCAGTGCAATGTTGCCATATATCGACGTCGACCTTCGATTATGTCACCCTTGCCAGCACGAAGAAAACGAACAGGAAGTTCGGTAGGTGCCACTGGTGCAGGAATTCGTAAAAATGGATTATGGTTTTGTTGTTGTTGTTGTTGTTGTTGTTGTTGTTGTTGTGTCTGCTGCTGCTGTCCTTTCCCAAACGCAAGTTGTCGTACGGGTAGTATGTTGTGTTGCCCGTTATTCTGATTTTGTTGTTGTTGTGATGGTGACTGTTGCTGCTGCTGTCCCCCTCCTCGACATTCGCAAATCGTAGCAACAGCAACAGTTCGATCTTTGTGTAGCTTAACTTCCACCGATTCAACAGACACGAAGGATTCGTCGCAGTCACTACTGCCACTGCTCTCTTTGGATTGCAGCACTTCCGAAGACCCCGACATAATGGACGCCGTAGTACAAGTTGTACTACCTGTTGTTCTTAAAATGATTTTACCATTATTATCAACATTATCTTCTTGAAACATCGGTTTTTCTTCGGCATCAAAGAACAAATCTGGATCACTTGACATAAAACAAAGTAGTCCATTCCAATTCCAAGATGATGATTTTAAAAAAGACGTCATTGTATTATTCGTTTCTTCCGATTCTGATGATGATTCGTCGTCGTCACCCGATTTATTATTATTCTTATTTCCGCCGTTCTTGCTACTATCCATATTCAATGGTTCGTTAAAATTTAGTTCTGATAACATCATAGATGACAAAGATGGAATCAATGGATTTGTGATTCTAGCAGAAACGATGGGAGGTGGTGGTAGATGCTGCGGCGGAGAGCAATTATTATGGCAGCCGCCGCCCGTGCCCGTGCTAGTAGTTTTTGTTCCAAGCATTGTCATTTGTGGGTCAATTTGGTTTTTCTTCTCCTTTTCTGTATTGTCTACTGTATCTATGAATACGTTGTTGGTTTGCTTTTTCTCTTCCTCAACTTTTTTATATTGCTTGGTTATTGTTGTGCTCGCTACTGTATTGAGTATGGGAGTGGATTTGAAAAAGTTGTTTATATTTAAAGAGCACGTTACGTTTGTTGGTTTGCTTTTTCTCAACTTTTTTTGACGTTGGTTTTACTTTTATTGTTGTGGTGCTATGGTACTATGGAGCTATGAGATAGATCCTACTTGGCTCCTTAGGTTTTGAAGTTGTAAGTTGCTGTTTCTTTTCCATGACTAACTCTTACTTACAACACGTTCTTGGTGCTCTTTTTTCAAATTTATTCACTTAGTACTGTGTACTAATTAATTAACGTTGTTTGATCATCGAAACAACATAAATCATTCACAAAATATCTAACATCACATAACAAAATGATATTTAGCACGAGCGATCGTGTAAATGTAAATGAGCGAAACGCGCCGATACAACAATTTGTGTGTCTCATGAGACATATGCGATACGGAAGTTTGAAAGTAAAGAACACCCTCTGAAGACGTCCAAGAATGTAACGGATATCTTAGCATCCGCGATCAAATTATAACGGGGGGCGGTATAATTGATTTTGGGGGACAAACATTTTGGTCGCATCTCATAAGTAAACATATCAACATACTGTATATATAAATCCCGCGCGTATGTCGTGAATCGAATCAATCGCGGACGCTCCAGGAATTTTACTAGGTTAGAAACGTTCGATCGATCAATCAAGATCCTTCCAGTCCAACTATGGCGCTCACGAGGAATGAAACATTTCTAGAGAAAAATACATGATAAAGAACACATTTGGTTTCGGTGATTTTAAAAGGCAAGATAGAAACGTGTGGCTACCCTCTGCTCTGTCGTCCTCGAGTGGGTTTGTTTGCCAAAACCAACAGTTATTATAAACGTCCATCAACGGCGGATGAATCGACCAGAGTGGCCACAACCATCGTCTCGGCAATGGTCACAATTTCTGCCGTTTGGGCGTTCCAACCCTCGGGCAATACCAGCTGGGCTTCTGCCAATGGTACTTCCGAAGCCACATTATTATTATTATTATCCTTGTTGTCAGAAAAGCTCGGCGGAGCCGTGGGTTGCGCTGGGAAGGTGGGTCCTGGGCTGTTTGTTGCTGCTGCTGCTGCTGCTTGCCGTTAGAGGCAACCTCTACACCAAAGGCCGCGGGGTTGCGATAGATTTCCACTAACGCGCTCGCGTCAGGATTCGTCGAGCAACAACCGTCCATGACTACCTTGACACTGAGGACGTGACGAACCTGAATCGTTGTACCCCGGTAGGTGTCAGTGGCCATGTCCGCTTCCACGCGGAGGGACGGATGGATCGTCCGCCAGGGTTTGGACAAGTGGCCTTCGGTGTGGTCAATATTGTTGCTGTTGGCGTCCAGTTCCGGATACATGCTGGCATCTAGGGTCGAGGATGCTAAGGTCGTCTTGATGATTTCCGTGCGTCCATTGGCGCCAAATTCGATGGTTTCGATGAGCTCCGCTTTGATGCACTTAATTTTTTCGGTGCTCCTGTTTTCGCAACGGAACTTGACCCCAATGGATTTGGAAGTGTCGATGTTGTTCGACGATTGGAACAGGCGCATGTTGCGTTTGTTGATGCAGGGTCCACGGCGGTGCAATGGCGACGAAAGCCCATCCATTAGCACCGTGGTCTTGTCGAATTGGACTTCGAGTGTTATGGTACCGGCCTTGGTGCACCCCATGAAATAGCAGCAATTACAGGTGCTGATCGGAACGATTTCGACGGGAAGATGAAGCGAGGAGTCGGATCTGACCGAGCTGCTGCTGCTGCTGCTACTGCTGCTAGGCATAGCCACCACGTTCACTTTTTCCTTGGTGTGTGGATTGCTATAAAAGTGGGAATTGGGTTTTTTGAAAACTTCCGCAACGACTTCGTAACGGACCTTGCATTTCGATTTTTTCCTGCAGAGGTAGATCGGTAGATCGGTAGACAATAGTAAAAAGAAAATTGAGAAACAGAGAGAGAGAGAGAGAGAGAGAAAAATGCAATGCATTGAATATCAGGGGAATGATTTCATTGTTTCCATTACCAAACAAGTACGCAATATTCCGAAGAAAATTTGCTTCTCTGTTATATTACAAAAGTGATACTTGCTTACCTACCTCTGGGCATTCATCGTACTCGGCAGTGATTTTGGCAATTGCAATGCGAATGGAAATTCGTACTGTCCCCTCGGGATTATCCCGCTAGGAAAGTCCTTGATCGAATGGTCGATGTTATAAAAGGTGTGCGAAGCCCGTTTGGAATGGCCACAGGTATGATTGTGATTACCATGGCAATGGCCATTGTGATTAGTGTGATGCTTAGTGTGATGCACGACCACCTCTTCGGTTCCAATCATCTTGAGTCGAATCGAATGGGCCTCCACCGGTTCCTGGTTGTCGAGATAAATTCGTCCGTACAGAATCGACCCAGCCACGATTGCACCTCCATTGTTTCCACTGTCGACCTTCACGGCGATTGTCAGTGGAGTGTTTCCCATTCTTATTATCGATTATTTATATAAATTATATACTCTTGTCTATCTTCAATCTACCTGTTCGGAAGTTTTTTTTTTTAATAATACAAAATAATGTCTTCGTTGAAGACATGCTACAAATAATGCGAAGAATAATTGCTTCACGACGAATCTATTTAGTAGATCCTGCAATTACAAGAATTCTCATCGCGGATATAGTCCCAACGGTAAATTAAAACTGTAGTACCAACTCTGTATTGGAAGCACGATTCAAATACTAATTACTACTAGTGTATGTATAATACCTATCTATCATATGTTTATAAATTTCAATATCCCTGTCGAATAATACGACGAAATCCAATAATAACGAAGTCTTAAAAAAAGTGTTGATGCTCACTCAGGCAGATAATAATGATACACACTCCAATAATACTGACTGGTGGGACTCGACTCAATAACAATCACTCAATCAATAGGTAGCGACTAGTACGTACTTAAGCATAATTTTGATCATTTTTTAGATCTTAAAAAAGGATTCTGTTTTTTTCTTGACACTTTATTCACAAAGCATTGATTCATTCATCCGCGTTAAAAGGAAAGGAGTCGTCTCGTCTACAATTACTGTACAGTTCATCACAAATCATCAGAACTGTAGGAGTACTGTACGACTCACAATACTTGTTTACTGCTTCACCTGGACATACTTATTTCTTCTGTAATCACCAATCAAGCATGAAATTCTTTTTTCCTCACACCATTATCGTTATCGTTGTTTTCGGTATTGTCGTTTCAATCAGTACTACGGTCTCCGCATTTGCAACCGTCCTCCGATCGATCTGCCATAATCATGGCAAGCATGAAGTCAAACTCGACATGGTCGCAGCAATGAATCGACGTAATGCGATTTTTAATACTGCTACTGCTGTTACTGCTGCAACTACAATGACCACTACTATTCCACCAGCCTTTGCACTTAACTCTGAACCAGCCGATAATGAAATTGTGAAGGAACAAAGACAGGTCACCGATAAGCTTGACATAAACAATGCACCTGTTGCCGATTATATGCAATTACGCGGGATGTATCCAACAATTGGTGGTAAAATTTCGAATGGAGGTCCATATTCTTCTATGAAAGATGTCTACAAGTTACAATCATTAAGTAAGGAAGAAAAATCCACAGTCAAGAAGTATGAGAAATTTTTAACGGCAACTCCATCCACGGGATTAGATACTATGCGTGGCAGGGATCCCTATCGTAGAAATTTTAACAAGTAGTAGTAATGAAATGACGACGATAACGTCGATTTGACATCCTACATGACATCAGTAGTAAGAGAAATAGTAGCAATGTTATCTACCAGCTTAATAGACTACCTGGTACGGTTCAATGATATCTTTGTTTGTTAACTTTGTTACATAGCCATTACCAACTAAGACATTCTATAGAATCTTCATCAACTAATATATCATATAGAATCTTTATCAACTACGTAAGGCAAAAGTTTTTCTGCTCCTTTTCGTTGTGTCTTTTCGTCTTGTATTGTTGTATAACTTGTAATGAAGAATTATATGAGATACAAGTAATTAAGATAGATGCAATTCTGAACTGGATCGCCGTAAGGAAAAAAAATACACCGAACCCTTTGTAGAAAAGTTGCATGCAAATATTAACGTTAATTGATTATTTATCTTATTTTACTGTATTAGTGCATGCCCCTACCCGCTCGACGACTTTAGACGTCTCATATATGGAATTCCCCTAAGACTGATTGGGGACTGAGTCCCAGCTTCATTTTCATAAATTGATGGTGAGGACTTTCATAATTTGATGATAATAACGCAGGACTTGGCGAGACTGGTTTGTATGTGTCATGCACTGACGACGATGAGGACGAATCATCGTCTGAAAAAACGAATACGACGACAACGCCTGCTGTGGGCTTATGTGACGAATCAATGAGGGACTAGGTGTGCATATTTTCTTCCTAGTTGACCTGACATTGTAATCATCGACCATATCAATAGAATCCCCCTGGTATTGAATGATATTTTTGTTGCATCTATGTCTATAGTAGCACGTCTTTCAGGGAATATTTCTTTTACCATCGAACTCTGACTCAATCTTGATGTAGAAGTAGAACATAATGATTGAGTTGGGTTGACAGGATGATAATACCTAGAGGCATCGTCATAACCAATCGTCTCATCTATCTCATATTTTCTTGTGTATGGTGATTTTCAACATTATCAGTGACTCTAGAGCGTGCACTATTCATACTAGACGTGGTATTGTTGAGAGACATCGATTCACTTATGGAACCTGGAACGCGGATCTGGTTCTCTCTTAAACTATCTCTTAATGAGATATATTTCTTGATAAGACTCCTGCGGCCAGCGGGAGTCCTTGCCAACGAAGATATATCTGTATCATTAGATACACAGCTTGTAGAGAGCTCGTGGATAAATTCCTTGTCGGGAGATGCAGTCACAGGAAGGGTAGACTGATACGTCAAATCGGTCATGACTGGATAGATCGAACTATCTTGTTTCGTGCAAGCATTGCTCTCGATTGGGGGGTCTTCTTTCACAATAGCAGACCTATTATCAAGATTCTCAGTGCCGTTGCATGTACTCGATGCTGAACATAATCTTTCAGTAACACATTCCTCCTCATCGAAGAGATATGATTCTTCCTTGATATTCGAACCAAGAAGAAGATTTTTAGAAGCTTCCTCAGTAATAGCTCGAACTTGCACCTTGGCTTGTAGTTTTCTATCCCTTGATGAAACCTCAAATGGTCGATCTGGTGTCGCAGTCGTGCTAGTATCAACCTCTTCATTTTTGCGTGACTCTTGAACATTTTTCACATTCCTGAGACTTTTATTCGTTTTACCTGCATTGTCTTGAAACAAATCAGAAGATGTTTCGTCGGCATAACATGTCGTTTGAAAATATCCCCCGGATTCTCTTCGTGAAAATTCCACACATACTTTAGGTTCAAAATTCTCACATACTTCATGAGACGAAGTAGCTGGAAAATTTCGATGGTCCATAGATTGGTTTTGGTAACTTCATCTAAACTTGGGCGTCCGAATAAAGTGCGGAGACTCACATCCATCTAAATGACTACCCAACGAGGATACAATTTCATCCTCAACGACGATGTCTTTCGGCTGGGATGTAATTTCCGTTGTGATCTTATTGGACTTAGATCCTTGGGGACTTTTTAGATACCGAGAAGTGAGTCTTCGGAGAGTACGCGGTAGTGATCGAGATCTTTTCTTTGCATCATCAAAAGTTGAAATATCATTATTCTTAACCTTAGGACTCCCAGTATTATTATTATTTCGATTACCATCGGCAGTCATCCAAGGTATCATATTAGTCCGTGATCGTCTGGGCGTATTTCTGCCTGTACTTCTTCCCCGTAGTCTTGGCGAAGACTCTACTTTCACTGGTCCTTCTCTAATGTCCATCTCCTTTTCTCCATATCGTCTGGGCGTAGTTCTGCTTATACTTCTTCCCCGTAATCTTGGCGAAGGCTCTTCTTTCACTGGTCCTTCTCTAATTTCCGTCTCCTTTTCTCCATACACTACTTCAACGTCTCGATCATCCGGTAAGACAGCAACCGATATGCTGCTGCTAGTACTACGAGACTTCGTCCCAACTTTCTTTCCAGCTGGTTCTACAGGAATTTTTGGTGTATCATCATTGTTCACACCAAATTTGATACCATCCGGTTCGGAGGACGATAGGACCACCTCGTAACCATCAGGGTAGTCGTTCATGTTACAAGTCTCTTCTCCTCGCTGAGAAGTATAATACGACATCACATTATTGTTTCCTTTTTTGGTGGGAGGTGAATCCCATCTTCTACCGATTGGTTCAGATCCAGATGATGAAATATTCGTCAAATTCATATCCATATTCATATCCATATCCATACATTTATTTTGATTTTGTTGAGATGGTTGTTTCTTCTTAGACTGTTGATGATGAAAATTGTCAGATTTTGTCACTAGTTGACCCTCATCAGTAATTTGCACTATAATATGCTGATGACAACTCGCCTCGTCATCGGGCCATTGAGCAGAAATATCTTGTATATTCTCAATTCTGTTGTCGAAGGAGTTAGATGCAGGAGGGTCTTTCGAATCGACGAATTGTGAATCTCTTGTAAGGCCACTAACAACTGTTTGAATATCATATTCTTCAGATATTCCAACTAATTCGCCATTACTATTATTGCTATTACTATTATTTTTGCTCTTGTTGTTGCCTTTCTGATTTTTATTAAACATGCTATTAAATCCAGAAGTAAATGAGGTTCCTCCCATACTAAGATGTTTACTATAGCTGTAATCCCTGTCATCACGATCCTCGTCTTGGCCGTTCGTTGAGATGTCTTTCAATACTCCTCGGCTCTTTTTATCTTTCTTATTAGACGAAGATTTCGATCCTAAGAATTTTTGGAGAAACATGTTACCACCGTTGGACTTTCTCATTGTCGTTCCCCTTTTTTGTATCTCTTGGTGAACAACCTTAGAGCTCGACAGTCGGATATGAGTAGGCTTTAAGAAGAGAGTGAGGTAGTGTGAACATAAAAGAACCAATCCTTTTTACAACTTGTAGGTTACCGTATACTAGTACCGCATCGATGCACTTTTTTTAAATTTGATGAACAACCAATCTGCGTCCAATCCACCCTCAATAGCAATCGTTGAAGTGTGTATTAATCAACGATATTTTTGAATATTTATTATTTAACGAAGTGCACGCATAATAACGGTAAATCCCGTTGTTATATACGCATAGTAACGGTAAATACCGTTGGTATGCCCGCGCGCGACCAATAATTATTTTAGAGGAGACAGATTTAGTGTTTTCGAGAGAGTCAAGTAATAATTGCGCGCTTATTAAAAATCACACGAGGAATGTTCATTGTGTGATGCTGTGTTTTCTTCATGATTCATAACAATCATGGTTCCGACACAACCATCAATGCATGATCAATTACAGTAGCTCAAGCAAACCACCGAAACGAATACGAGTAGCTAGACTAGTAATACACATTGTAATCACTACCATCAGCACCAACTAACTACAGTATGC
This sequence comes from Fragilariopsis cylindrus CCMP1102, assembly GCA_900095095.1. NCBI lineage: Eukaryota > Bacillariophyta > Bacillariophyceae > Bacillariales > Bacillariaceae > Fragilariopsis > Fragilariopsis cylindrus. The sequence goes on from FMBT01000359.1 coordinate 58,141, forward strand.
CGATCCGCACGAGAGTTACCGAGATGCTCGGAATTGAGTATCCCATCATTATGGGGTAAGTAAAAATAAGTTGTTGACGTCTGACGTCGTACCAGCTAGTCTTCGTCGTCGATTTGATCTGATTTGATTTGACAACATTCGTCATCATCTCATCGAAAGGACAATATTTTTGCTTTCCTCTCTAATAACATAAATAAATACGGGACTCATAATACAAACAGTGGAATGACAGCAGTGGGTACACCGGAATTGGCGGCGGCTGTAAGTAATGCTGGTGGGTTGGGTATAATAGCAATCCATTCCGCTGGGTCTCCCGAGAAGGGTAGAGAATGGATTCGTCGTCTTCGACGATTAACATCCAAGCCATTTGGTGTCAACCTCACAATTTTACCAAGTATTGGTGCACCGTTACCATATGATGAATATTCCTCAGTTATTATTGAGGAGGGTGTGAAGATAGTTGAAACGGCTGGTAGTAGTCCAAAGAAATATATACAACGATTTAAAAATGCTGGTATTATCACAATACATAAATGTGTGACTATCCGACATGCACAATCAGCAGAAAAAATTGGTGTTGATATCATCTCCTCGATGGGATGGAATGTGCTGGACATCCGGGGGAGGAAGATATTGGAAATTTTGTGCTACAGGCCAAGGGTGCAAAAGTTTTAAAAACACCATTTGTTTGTTCGGGTGGTGTTGGTACTGGGAATCAAATTGCAGCAGCATTAGCTTTGGGATCGGATGGTGTGAATTGTGGTACCCGTTTTTGTGCAACAAAGGAATCAATCTGGCCAGATAGTTACAAAATGAGGATGGTGCAGGCGAATGAAACGGATACTGTTCTTATGTTACGTCGGCTTCGTAATACAAGTAGAGTATTTAAAAATGATGTTGCGAAGGAGGTAGAACGGATTGAAAGTAAACAAGGAAAAGATTTCAAATTTTCGGATGTACAACATCTAGTTAATGGTATACGTGGAAGGGAGGCAGAAAGAATGGGTGATGCTGATGGTGGAATTTGGTCTGCAGGACAGGTCATCGGATTGATCGATGATATACCGACCGTCCAGGAATTAATGGATAAATTAGTGAAGGAGACTGAAGATGCTATCTGTTCTCGTCTATTTTTAATGGTAACTGCTACTAGAAAAAGTAGACTGTAATTTATAAAGTTATGAGTGATTCCCGTTGTAATTAAATCTATTAGAACAATCTTCCTTCATACTTAGTACGTACGTATGCATTTTTAGGAAAAAATTTTGGTTTTATTTTACTGTAGTATTGCACCATCGATTGTACAACGTAGCTATGGTTTTTAAATCCTCATTTGCGAGGAGTTCCTAATCGATCCACAATGAGAAACAGAAACAAAAACACTACCATCAATTGCTCAATTAAAATCTAAACTATTGAATTCCTGTAATAGCCGTTGAAATCGTTCTATCAATAAACATACACAAAAAAGTTGTCGATTCATTATTATTATTTAGTATCATACCGTATTATATCGTTCATAATATGCATCACATGTAACTAATGATTGACTACTAATGAATTTACTAATGATTGACACGAGCAAAGATCCCGGAACCAGCGCTGACACCACAGAGAGCACCGACGGAAGTGTTGGCAACGCCCGGAGAGGCACCCAACGCGGAGGATTCCGAGGAGACTGTTGGGAATTGTACTGAAGAGGAGCAGTCGAAAGGAACAACACCGAATCCAATGATGATAGATGATAATTATCAAGTAATTATTGCCCTAGGCACAACTGCTGCACCTTTCCACAATGAAAACAGTTCAAACTCTCTCACAATCCGTATTAATTTAAAGCACCATCCAACCAACAAGAAGCGACGCCAACACCGTCACTGTCGCCGTTGAAAATGGTCCTTGGCATCCTGAATCCTCAGACGGGGGCGCCGTTTCCTCATCGTTGGGCTTAGACATGGCACGAGTATTGCCAACGCAACGATTGCAGTCGAACATGTAGTTAGGATCAATCGTTTCTTTGATTCCCTCAAGGCGTTTAAGCAATTTTGTACCGAAGATCGCTTCTTGGAGTGAAATGCACTTCTCTTCTCGTTCCGCTTCTGTCCAGTTCATGGGACATGGCTTGGTCCAATCGCTCTTCAGTGGTCCTAGAGTGGCTGAGCTGGCGTGGTTTGAACCGAGGTACCCTGGGAAGTTGTCGCTGTCGGTAAAGTCGTACATTTCTGGAAGCCACTCGGAGTAAAAAGTCTCAGCATCCACCTCCTGGTCGAACGGTTTCATGTTGTAGCTCGCAATATACATAATTCCACCCCCACGATGAGCTTCTGACAACGTGTTGAGCTGATCAGAAGTATTGGGTCCCCCGAAGGCGTGATACGAGCGTGCGCCTGCTAGGAGACTGACTGCCTTGTCCTTGTTTGCAATCATCCATTTCTTGGGCAAAATAATATACTGCTCAGCGTTGTTTCCTGTAAGACCCACATCCATTCCAGTACTTTGAATTTTTCCTGCATATGGTCCCGGGGGGGGAATAGTGACCAATTCGGCATAGTCTTCAACCAAATCATTGCTTATTGCGCAGTCAGCAAACTCATTGATTTGTTCGTATGAGAGACCCCCATCATTGTGTAGTGTCTGGTTTCGGTCAACAATGAATGACATCCATGCAGTAACAACCTTTTCACCAACACCCTCTCCGTAACAGATTTTAGATGAAATTTCATCTGGACTGCCACATCCGAGGGAATCATCCTCGTTTAGGCCGATGGCACTCGGATCCACCATTAAATTTACTATAAATTCGATTAGTGCCTTCTTTTGTGCTGACCCATCCACTGAACAAGGCCAAATTACAAAATTAAAAGGTAGCTGCTCCATCAACTGGAGGTGCATGGAAACAACAACACCCCACGTCCCACCAAGACCTCCTCGTTGGGCAAACCAAAGATCCTCAAAGTTTACATCATCTTGGCAAGGACCCCAAGTTCCCGTCTCATCCTTACAAACTCCGGATACTTTTGTGGTCCGCGGATACACGAATCCATCCGCATCCTCCCAACTAGTAGGGCCAAATAGGACATGAAGACCACTAGGAAGTACCATTTCAATTTGAACAACATGGTCCACACCAAACCCATATTTCCTTCCTCCCGAGGTTCCACCTAATCCTCCTTGCCACGTCCACCCCTGGGGAGAGACACTACCAGCGGCACCTCCTACAGCATGATATTTGTTGCCTTGCGGGGATTCGAAATTCTTAACACTAGCAAACACGTCACTCCAATCTTCTCCCCCTGCTACATGGACGACGGCTGGTTTGTTTCTGGCGAGGGCGACCTTGCATGGCTGGTTGCTCAAGTCGTCTTCCATGACTGCATCTTGCTCATCGCTACATTCGACAATTCCAATTGACGAGAACTTCTCAAATTCCCTCATATTCAGGTGAAGTGTGTCCTTTTTGGTGGAAGAAGCAGTGAAGGAATGACCGCTGTTCTTGACTGAGACCTCAAGCGAGTGTTCCTTTGCGAAGTTGATGGCCGCCACAACATCTCCGGCATTTTGTGGGAACAGGACTGTCGACGGTAGGTCGTAGTTTGGATTATTGCTTTGATCGAACATAGAAAAGTCGTAGTATTCCATAAGCTCGACCCATGATGTTGAAATCTTCTCGCCCACGGTCGCGTCTTCGTCGCTGGCATCTAAGCCACAATTTTTGAGCGCACACACTGAATTCATCATGCAAACCCCAGAAGGCGTATCAAGTTTTAATACATAATCGTACCCCGGCATCGCTGGAGCACCTGCCTCAGAAGTGAGTGCGGTTGCGTTAAGCCCGTCTTTGATGGCAGGAATGCATTCAGTTTCATAGACAGACTCCGGAATCCCATCAAGAAGCACCGTAGAGGGATCCACCTTGGCCCTGAGATCGTCCCATGGCATATCAGAGAAGGCCAATTTGCGTGCGGTGTTTTGCACCTTCGTCACCTGAACATTTGTGGAAGAGAAAACAGAACAAGTTTATGCAATTCCATGAGTAATCATTGGTCACATTTAGAATCAATTCGACGAAGAGAACAGATATAGTAAGAAAACTTACTGACAAGGCCGAGACATCACGTTCGTTGAGGGCATCAGCACCAAGAGCAAAACCACCTGACCCCGCGGTGAGGGCAAGAATGAGGAAGTTGTGAAAGAAGAATCTCATGATAGTTATCTTATTTCCGATGAAGTATTGTAGTAGTTGTTCACTTTCGAAAAACAGAAGATTCAATTTTTATGATCATTTCGAATGATCACGACAGATTAAATTCATTTTGAAGAACGCAATTTCATCATTAAAGATAATAAATAATCCGTTCTACCGCAGCAACAGCAACAGCAGCTGGTGGGGCTGCCGACACTAAAGCTGACAGGGTCGATGGTGCCTGGTGGTGCTAATAATAGTCTATTATGTGACCGTGAACGTGAACTACAACATCACGTGAACTACAACAATTCGAAGAAGTAGAAGAAATAAGCAGCAGTTTCCAATACCGTATTATGTCCAATAGAAATGTTAGATCCTCGTAATACACAGTACCAACGAAGTCAAAAATTTCACTGAGTATCGGAAGAATTAAAAAAAATCCCACGATTAAAAAATTACGATTCAGTTGGAACTAATTTAGCTGTTTTCAGTACTTCGTCTCTACGTGTATCTCCACGCATATCTTTCTACCGGCCTTCGTTAGATATATTCGTTGAAGTAAGACGAGCAGAACTCACCTGTTAAATCGTCGTCCAAAATCGAAATCGCTTGTGCCTAAAATCAGTGTTCTCAATCAGAGATCGTACCTGCCTCCTTGTTGGAATGACTAATTGCCTGTCAACACAACTGTGTTCAAAGTCTAAGTCAAAGTTTAAGTCTAAGTGAGTCAAAGTCAAATTCAATAGAAATAGCAAGACTGTAAAGAAGATACAAAGTAAACTATTGGAATAATGTCAAACTCGTCCGCTGCACGAACTAATTTATCCTCGTTGGATGTCAGAATCTCTAGTAGAAAACTTGGAGAGGGTGCATTCCGGATATGTCACGAGGGCACATATATAGGAGGGAACCGCAACAGTCAAGAAGCTGCATGTAAACGATTCAAACCAAAATGGAGATCGATGGAAGCAGAATACTTTGCTAGTGACTTTTTTATAGCTGATACTGCTATCCGATATGCTGAATGTTGGAATAATTTCTGTGATCATGATGAAATTATTTTAATTACCAAAGGTCATATCATTACATCCAATAGTGGTATTCAATACTTAGCAGAGCCATTGATACGTAATTTCAAAAAGTTTACATCCAATTCTGGTTGGATTTTAAACGAATCCTGTTGGACTATTGAAGCAATGGAGGCATTTAGTCACTACACCTATCATGCATCCAATGGAGAACTTATCGTATGTGATTTACAGGGACGGTATCGTGATAATCGTCGATTTCGTAATGGCAAATCACGATTCGAATTGACCGATGTAGCAATATGTTCTGGATCAAGATCGTACGGACCAACGGATTTATCCGAAAAGGGTATCGAATCTTTCTTTGCCAATCATGAATGTAATCAATTTTGTAACATTAATGAACATTGGAGGAGACCATCGTATCCACAACGGTGGTTTCCTAAAAGTAGTGCTACCTCAATGTTCTCATCATCTGTTTCGTACAAGCTACAATCGACGGATCGTACTCAATTCCGACTTGGAGGAATGGGTAATATCATTGAAGAAGAAGATAGCGACAGCGATTATTACTAGTTACATATGTGTATGTACATATATGTATGTATTTAGCATTTAGCATTTAGCATTTAGTATTTAGTATATGGTACCTAGTATATGGTATCTAGATCCTATATCTATTACTGGCTACTACTATGATTATTTTTGTGTAATTTTTTTCTAGTTGAAGTAAATTATAAGAGTCGGACATGTTAGTTCTATAATTATTACTATGTTTAACATATAGCTATACAAGGAGTAGGTCCTATATATATTCCTTACCCTGTCAAAGGAGATAGGCAAAAGGAAAAATATCACGTAATACGGTTGGGATGCTTTGCTGCGTTGAAAATCCGCAACCATTTGACGTGTTTGTTCTTCGAGATATTTCTGTAGTTTTCTATTCATTTTTACTGTCATCATTATGTTATTAATTGCCATTATTTTCATTATTTATCATAGATCATATACATATATTCTTATAAGACGTTTTGATTACTGTTGTATGTTCACTCATTCTCACACTTGTACTTATACTTGTGCCCTGATGCTTACGAGTCATCTAAAAATGCATGGGAAAGCCGATTCATTGCCTCCGGTGCAGATAAACGTGTTTCGGTTGGTTCACCAGTATTGTCATAAAAGTCGGTCATTAATGCATTAGAATTACCTTCTATAAGTAGATTCGATAACCGGTATGCATTGCATCGGATACCAGCAACGATACGTTGTGCATCTTCAGTAGTCAACGCTTCAAATAAATGAATTTCACCATCCTGACTTGTTATTGTAAAGAAACTATCAAATTCTTCCTCTAAATCACCCATTCCACCAGGTGCTAATGTGCTGTTACACCAATTGGTAGTAGCATCACTAGTAGTACTTGTAAGGGTTGGTTGTCTTTCGTCACCACGTGCATTGCTTGTTGAAATGGCATCAATGTTTAATATTTCATTGTTCGGGTTTCAACAACTGTAGATGTACCACCAGTCATTGTCTTCCATTCAATTACCGGTTGGATGATCGTCCTCGTACTACAGATACCAGGACGGTAAATCAAATTTACAGTCCGACCAACCCAATTTTCATCATCAATCGATTTATGATAAATTAGTGTATATCCAACATTGAGCATGCCCTTAAGTACCAAAAAAAAAGATATAACAGAACATGTTGTAAGACGATTGAATAAATGACAAAGACGACGAAGATCGCCAGAAAAATGTTCATGACGGCTAGAAATCATCCTTCTTTTCTTTGCACTTGAAATGAATAAGGAAAGAGATAAGAGTAGTACTTACGTGTAAAAATTCACCTGCAAATTTTGCATCAAAGCTACTATCATTCAGATAATAATCATTGGGATTAGTACTACGCCGTCCATCCAACATTTTATTATTTTCATTCTCATTTTTTGTTTGTTTGTACAATGATGTATGTTTATTAATAATTGGTTGACATGCTGTTGGCATTATACCACTAATATTTTCTGGTAAAGTTGCACAATTTTCCACATCTTCTTGTGTACAATTAAAGGCTGCTGATAATATCGATGATGATGTGCATGATATATTATTAATATTGTTGTTACTATTATTCAAGAAAGAAGAATTCGTTGGTGGACTATCAGTTTTTTCTTGAATCTTGTTATCATCACCATCCTCCTCCATCTCTTCCCCATCATCGTTTAAGATCGAATGATTCCTAGGATCATCATTATCATTGTTGCCATATCTTATGTCTTCGGTTTTATTAAGAACTTCGTCGTCGTCGTCGTCGTCGTCGTCGTTCTTACCATCAGTTATTTGAATAGCATTTCCTATTGTAATTTTCTGCTGCTGCAATTTACGAGAAGTGTGGACCATCATCACCTGCTCATCGTCGTCATCGTCCTCGGCTTCTTCTACGACGATAGTATCATCATTTACATTCTCATACACCGTACCAGGCAGAACCAATTCAGTACCCTCCGCATCCTCATCATTTGGATCAACTTCGGCCGTATCCAGTTCTTGAAGTAAATTTCTTACCCATGACAATGTTTCTTTCAGTTCTTCTTCCTTTTTCTTTATTGTTTCCGTATTAGTTTCCATAATACGAGTTGCTGCTACTGCTACTGCTGCTGCTGACTGATTACTATTATAATTTCCGATTTCATCACCGACAGGAATGACAGTAACGAAATGATCCGGATAGTCACCACCATAATCCTCGTGTTGCTGTTGTTGTTGTTGTTGATCGTCAAAGTCAGTACGAACCGTCGATGGCGTTGTTGTTGTTGTCACCACATTCTCGTCGGTGCTATTACGTTGAGAAGATAATTTTTTGCTTTTACTACTTTTGAACAGACTGAATCTCTTTTTCCTGCTTCGTTTGCTACCTTCTTGTTGACTGCCATTAGCATTGGGAGTGGTGACGAATTCTTTACCTTTGAAGGCATCTTTAGCATCCTCGGTCTTGGTCGGAGTAGTAGTACTTGCAGCCTGGTTCTGGTCTTTGTTCTTATTTTTGTTTTTGTTTTTGTTTTTGCTTTTCTTGCTACCAAACAATTTCATCTTGATGTATGTTTATTCAATACGCCTGTATGAGTTATATAACATATGTATTCTTCTCATACGATATTTGCAGTTGTCTGATGTTGATATTGTCGAATATTTATTTTTATTTTTCGGATAAGGTCTAGTCGATAGCTTCAATATTATTCGTATGTACCCTTTTCTTATATGTTGCGTCCTTTTCACCTTTATCTTTACTTATCTCTGAGGTATTGTGCATTAGTGTACCGTACTTGAGAGAATACTTCGAAGTAGATATCATGACACATGATCACTACCGTATCACATAAGTAGATTGTGCGAATTTACGACAAATTGAGGTTTTAGGAATTGAGGTTTTAGGAACCAACGCACCTCACTGCCAATAATTTATAAGCCTTGCCGCCGATTTTGAGTCATAAAATGAGCAAGCCAATCACAGTTGCATTCGTGACTCAGTCGAGTCTTATTTCTACAACGCTTTAACCATCCATCTTCAACACACATGTCGCCTACAGTACATGTACTGATCCAGTTAACCTTATCATATTTCGTCACTAATTCAAACTCGTTGCATTCACGGGTAGCAGAAAAGAAGAAAAAATAAGATGACAATGATGATGGCAATGATGACAATGGCGAGAGGAAAACAGAGTTGGCTTGGGTTGATGATTCTTCTCGCTTCGGCTACTGCATTCGGCGTTGGCCATCATAGAAGTACAACACATCCGCGTGTGGCTACGATCCCGCTGCGGCTGCGGCTGCGATGGACGACAACACCAACGCTAAGCAAGAAGATGTGTCCATACAAATATTCCCGGCTCCATGTACAGCCATCACCAATAGAGGATGACGAGCTACTGCTGGAAAGCGATAGCAGTAACAATAACAATAACAATAACAATAACAATGATGAAGCAGCTACACCGATGTTGTTGTCAGAATCAAAATACGACGATGGAGATCCCAGGCAGGCCTTGGAGCAATTTGGTTCCCTATTTTCACAAGTGCAAGCCATAATTACGGAAGGGAGCACTTGGGACAGCGATAAACTTGACGAGAAGACACAAGAGTTTGTTAGAACGTATATAAAAGTTGTTGTTCCTGGTATTGGATACGCCGCAACGAGTATTGCTGTGTACGCATCCTCGTTCTTGTTCCTGGAATTGGTGTTGGCGGTAAGTGGACGTGGATACACCGACATTACTGCTGCCGTCAGTGGCATCGGATTGTTGCGTGACTTGCTCGACAAGGTAGATCCCACATGGGGCAATACAGCAATTGCACTACTCGGGTGCGAAGCTCTGGCGCCGGTCATACTCGCCACGACGTTAGCACTCACACCCAAGACGATGGAGATTGTGCGAAATCAAATGGAAGAATGGGGATGGGGTGAAGAGGACATCGATCAACGTGTCTCCGAAATACGCGGTAATTAATTAGTTACGTGGTATCGTTTTATATAAGCTAGCAATACGGTTCATTCATTCATTCATTCATTCATTCTTTAACAATGTTCTTCTAAATATAGCTGACGTAGACATTAAACATAGATAAAACGACGATAAGACAACAGACCAATAATAGTAACAATAACTACAATTTCACCAATCAATGTGACAAGGGTTAGGTGTACAAACGGTAGCGCATTCTTGATTGCTTATGAAGTGTGCAATAAAAACACAGAAAGAAGCGATACCACTCACTCCTCAGTATCGATTGATGTTGGAGGGAATAAATTACAAAGAAAACGAACTATTATCCTATTATTTTGGAACAGATTAATTATGCTGAGGACTATTATAATTTGTGGACCGATTTTCATTTTGATATTAAAAATCGCAAGAAAAAAAAATTCAGTAATAATGAATATAGGTCCTAACATATACATATTGTCTCTTGATTCGTTCGTTCTCTGAGAAATGAAGAAAAAAGTCCTAGTTTAAATTTAACAAATTATTGACAGTCACGGAATCAATCACTCTTATTTTTCTATAATTAATTAGGTTACTAATTAGGCGGTACGGTAGTTGTTGCTGTTGTGCTACTGCTGGTAGTAGTAGTAGTAGTATTCACGTAATCTCCGTCATGGGAGATCCCCCTTCCCGCAATCGTAACCGTGGTAGTCCTAAGGAATGTCGACACAAATTAACAGTATTTTTCATTAACATCGCAATCGTCATGGGACCCACACCCCCCGGAACAGGTGTAATAGCACTGGCTTTTCCTTTCGCTTCGTCGTAATCCACATCACCCACTAATCGATAACCACGTTTCTTGGTGGGATCTGGTTTATCATTAATACCCACATCCACAATCACGACACCCGGTTTCAACCAAGCACCTTTCACAAATTCTGGTTTACCAATGGCAGCAATAAGTATATCAGCACGTTTCACAATTTCTGGTATATTCTTGGTACGTGAATGACAGACCGTCACGGTCCCATTACAAGATTGGAGTAAGGCAGTGACTGGCATACCCACAATGTTGGATCGGCCTAAAATCACACATTCCTTCCCAGAAATTTCAATATTATATCGTTGTAGTAATTCGATACAACCAGCAGGTGTACAGGGAATGGCCAGAGGTGGTATTCCACCCCGTAACCACATATTACCAATATTCGTTACATCAAACCCATCTGCATCCTTTTCATAGTTAATGGTTTGTAATACTGTTGCCTCATTGATATGGTCCGGCAATGGCAATTGAACTAATATACCATGTACTTTGGGATCATCATTCAATTTCTGAATTTCCTTAATTAATGCAATTTCAGTGATATCTTCAGTTAAGGTAATATCAATTGAATGGATACCAATTTCTGTGGCCGCCTTTTTTTTCATTCGTACATAGGTTCCCGAATCGATCCGGTCACCCACTAACACCACCGCTAAACCAGGAATTATACCATTATAATCCTGTTGTAATTTTTTAATTTCCTCTTTTAATTCTTCACGAATGGAGGCTGCGGTCTTTTTTCCATCCATAATTATCGGATTTCCTGGACTACCAACTGCTGGTGTGGATTCCTCCTCTCCACCGCCATTGCTATTTTGATTATCGATATTATTATTGTTATGACAAAAAAGTTCACGATGATGACGATGATAGCAGCAGGATGTTTGATGAGATAACGCGGACGTTGATTTTATTTTTAAATTTAATTTTGTGGATGATGATGTTGATGCTGACGAAACAAGAGGAAAAATACTATTACTAAGAGGAAGGTTATTATAACGTATTACTATTCTGCGTTGCTGCAATAATGCAACGGCAACAGAAGACAAAACGTAAATACCAAACAGCATAATTTTAATAATAGTAACTTTTTTATTACGAACATACATTTTTTTTGTTGTTGTTGTTTCTGCCATAATGTGTTATCTCTATTTCTTTTCTTTTCACAGGAATACCGTAGTTGTTAATTGTTGTTATTGTTGTTGCTAGTTGTTGGCTGTTACTTGTTAGTTGTTATTGTTGTTATTTTGCACAGTAACTTACCAATGATGTGTATCTTAAACCTAATTTGTTTTCTCTCTCGTTGATTGTGGGACGCTAACGTTACTGTATGCCGTGATGGAGTTGAGAATCAGAATTTGCACGTGTATGATTTGTTACTGTCACAGGAAGAACACTATCACAGTACTACCCTCAAATTGACTTCCTATCAGTACTGTACCAATAGAAATATATTATGAACTAATAAAATCAACAAACAAAGTCAACATAGCAACAACAGATGGTGGAGCAATACCTTTCAAAGGATTGCTGGGATTTGTCTTTGCAGATGAAGATGGAAACATACTGCTATCATGCTATGATGGACAACCAGTCATCAGGCAATGACTCCACTATCATTTAGATCAGATATATGTGCTTTTCTTGCTGCAGTAAGATTGATGACACTCATGACAAAGTACTACTACAACAATATATTACAATGCAATGAACCAGTCTGAAGCAAAATACAGGTGTACACAGATAGTCTAAAAGCATGATAAATAAACTATTATAGAAGCATTTGATGAATATCCTATAATGTACAGCACCACTGGCAACAGTACTATTAGATTCGGAATGGGAGGTCCTGTCAGCATTACACAGAGCATTGAAGTGGTTCGGAACTTACGTCCAAAGATTAGCTGGGTGAAAAAGCTATCAGGATAATTTGGTTTTTGATATAAAGAAATACCATTGAATGCATACCTTAATTCAGAGGCAGATGAACTGCCACCAACAATAGGACTAAAACAATTGCAGGAGAAGCCCAAGGTACCAATGGATCCGGCCACAGACATCCAATTTCACACATAGGTAATAGAACCATCACAAGAGATCTCAAGCGAACAACAAGAGAAATAATCAACTTAATACCACTTAATTAAATAGTATTACCAAAAGGAATACTACAATGGATGCACAAATTATATATAGAAAAAACTGCCTACGGGAGAAAGAGTTCATAAAAGGGATCACTTCCATGATAGAAGATGTGCCTCATGCTGGCATGTCAAAGAAGATGATGATCACATATTTCAGTGTATGAAACGAAGTAGCCTACGGAAGAAGGTCCTCAAACAAATCAATTTAATATTAGAAAACACAGTTGATCCAAGACTTTGTGATATAATGAGAAGGAAGGAATAATGGCATACTTTAATGGGGAAGCAATATCAGCCAACATGCTAAGGATTAGGGGACAACCAGGAATGGAGAGATACAACCTACTAATAGATGAACAAGTGGTAATACGATGGTACAATTTACTTAGGGGAAAGTTCTCAAAACAATGGAAAATACAACAGAAAGCATATTATATGAATAGAAGGAAGATGCTGCATCCAAGGAAGGTGCAACGGAACAAGAAAAGAAAAGCTGCAGCAGATAGAACCAAAACAAAAAAGAAGAACAAAACATAAGCTTTTCATGCATTCTTCCAAGCCATCATCCCCGTCATACAAGAGATATGGATGGACAGATGCATCGATAGAAACAGGCCAGTACTAGGGGTACAAAAAATAGTAGCAGAATATGATTCCTTATCAAAGAAAGTAACACATATGTACACAATGAGAGAAATGGTACTACTGGAGGTAGAACTGAAAATATTCAATGAAGAACTGGAGGTAAAATTAGATGACACAAATCAACAATTATTAAAGAAATGGCTATTAAGATGGAAGCCGGTAATAGACCATAGCATGAAAAGAGATAAACAATTGGCAAAAGATAACAGCAAACCTTCACAAAAAACAAACCAGCAAAGACAAGCATTTCAGGGAAAATAAAAACAAGAAAACATGCTATGATAAAGAAAATGTATAATAATCCACTCACTAATGTGTACAAAAGATTACAAAAGAAAAGATCATCTAGCAGAGTGATACAGGCGAGGAAACCAAAATACAGCATGAACCATATGATATTGAAACTGTATAAGAAATTGTGGGAAAAGAGATCCACTAGCCGGGCAACAACAACAACAGTATTGGAAGTAGAGATACAAACGATTGAGGATTGATTTGTATAAGACCTTGTATTGTTTCACCCGGGCCTTCCGGCACTGTAAATATTGTGGGGGTTGGTTGAAAATTAATAATTATGTTTATTTTCGGAAAAGCAGGTACCCCATACCTGCTTTCTTTCAAAGCGGGTAAGCAAAGCGGGTAAGCAAAGCGGGTAAGCAAAGCGGGTATGCTAAGCGGGTACCCCTACCTGCCTGCTTTTTAGTGAAGCGGGTATGGAAATTATGTCATTGTAGTGTGTTTTTGCAGCGTTGACTTTGTTTTTTTAACAAAGCAGGTAAGCAAAGCGGGTAGTGGTACCCGCTTTTTAGGGAAGCAGGTAAGCAAAGCGGGTATGCATAACTGCTTTTTTACAAAGCAGGTATGCTCCACGCTGAGCTTACCCGCTTTTCAAAAATCCATATTATTTAGTTTCTAGCAAACCCCCAAAAATTATTAGTGCCGCAAGGCCCCAATAGCGCGGCACGGAGGAAGTAGGTGCGTGATTGAAGTAGAGGAATCCAATCCAATAATGACATCTTCAATTGGTGCCTGATTGAAGTAGGTCCTAGAGGAATCCAATACAATAGCCCCATTGAACTGGGATCAACACAGCCTCACAAAGGTCTCTATCTCTCTCTCTCTCTCTCTCTTTCTCTCTGCTGCCTGTTATTTCTCGTCATGGTTTGTGAGTTTGGATTTGATTCATTCTATTATTGTCAGATTGATTCCCTTTGGGCACGCACTGCAAGAATGACGGAATAATTGTTTACTTATAGCACACAATACAGAACAATGTTACTAAGTAGATTTTCCGTTTGGGCACGCACTGCAGGAATGACGGAATAATTGTTTACGTATAGCGCACAATACAGAACAATGTTACTAAGTAGATTTTCCCTTTGGGCACTTCACTGCAGGAATGACGGAATAATTGTTTACGTATAGCGCACAATACAGAACAATGTTACTAAGTAGATTTTCCCTTTGGGCACGCACTGCAGGAATGACGGAATAATTGTTTACTTATAGCACACAATACAGAACAATGTTACTAAGTAGATTTTCGATTCGATTCTTCTTTGGTCATTCTTTATTGTTCTTTTGTTATGCTTTTTTTCTTCCAAATACTGTATTAGGGCCTACGGTTCGGTACTTGTGAACTGCGAACTCATTATTTGACTTTTACATACCGGTAAGACGTTAACGAATGTACATTCACGACAGCCAAGAAACAACGTGTAAGATTAAAAATAATGATGATGTGTTATTGCTTGTGAACTGCGAACTCATCAATACAGTATTTGACTTTTACATTCGTACGACGTTCCCCATATATCGAAGACTATATCGAAGACAAGTCACAAGTACAAATACAAAAGCAACCCGATTAGCTAGAATAGAGAGCAAAGCTCCACAGCCTCATAAGTTGTTTAGAACAATCTCTAATAACCAACTCTAGTCTGTCTCAACAGTTCTAAACAGAAGTCTTCAGAAGTTGAATCGCTAGGTTCAAAAATAAGCTTATCAATGGTATCTTTTATTGGTTTTGTCACCGTCGCTACTTTTCTGACTGGTGGCGGTCCTTATGGTGTAGTGACTGCCTCGATTGACACCGAACCCGTCCAAGAACTGCGTTCGCTACAGGATAAAGCAATGTCTTTTGCTCCCATCGAATTTCCAGCTTGTTCGTTCGAGAGCGCTCACCAAAATAGTGAATCAAACAGGACTTATGTTCCCCTGTCGGAATACTATTCCTGCATTTCTTCCTTCCGATTGGATCAAGAAAACGGAACGCAGTACCTTGAATCGCTAATCAATGTCACGAGAGACTACTATGTCTTTGGCGATATAGCCGTCGATTCCGTAGAGTCGGTTCCAACAACTACTATGGTGAGCAGCTATGTAATTGAATATTCATTGAGGGGGAATCCGCGCTAATGAAGTTACTGATTCTAGAGTTCTAACACCAAGATCTTGCGTTTGCAACTTTTTTCGTTAATAATATGATAAAACAGTTTGATTTCCCTATCTACAACGGAACTCGAGAGGGTAGAGTAGATCTGATGGAAGAAATGGATACACTCGTTGCAGAGGTCAAATCCGAAGGTGCAAAGCTAGACTTGTTTCTTCGAGTGAACGATATATACTCCAACCTTCTCGATGGACACGTAATTATTAATCAAGATATATCTACCGCCGAAATGCTGGATTATTATATATACTTGGTAAAGAGCGACGGAGCAGAACTTTACGTTGCATATCCAACCGACGATGGCGAATTTATGCTCATGGCAGATATCACGGACGAAAACAATCGGACGGAAACAAAGCAAATTCAAACGATTGATGGCATGGAACCCATGGATTTTTTTATTGAAACATCATCAACGTCACCATTCTTTTCGGCGTATAAGGTAAGTTAGATGTGTTCGCATTTAGACGTCACTTCCTGATATAGGTTTTTTTACTGAAAAAATAAATCTAATTCACTCAATTTCATCTCTTCATTTTTTTACCAAGTCACTTGGACCGAGAATCCAAGAACTTATTGCGTTTATTACGAATGGAATTTATTATTCCAGTTTGAACTTGTCACGTGTGTTTCGCGACAGTTACAAGATTGTATATGCCGACGGCACATCTTCCAAATGGCTCATGCTAAAAGTAGGTTTATTGAGCGGATTGTATTATTTATTATTTGACTTGCGTTTGTACCGAAACTAGAAAATATTCGTTTGGAGAAGATACCTAATGAATATTATTTTGTCTTGTTATTCCAGGAGATCCCTTCTCCTGTTTCTCGTAAAGATACCAAACTTGAGATCGAAGAAGCCCTTACAGAACCTGGAGAATTGTACAGAAGGTACGATGAAGCAACGAAGCGCATATCTACGGCTTTTTCGCAGCGTCAACGACATCAGAGGAAAATTGAGGCCCGACTTGTTGGAGAGGATCGCCAACTCCAAGAACTGTTATCTAATAGCAGTAGTATTGAATTTACTACGTACTCATGGGAGCATGGAAGTATTGGTTTTGCGGTCTTTGATGGATATGCTGTCCTTAAAGTTGACTCATTTGATAGTTATGATGAATCTAAGATGCTTAAGGCCTGGAATGACTTGACAAATGAAGCTGAGGCTAAAGGCGTCACAAATTTGATTATCGATATTATCGGCAATGGTGGAGGAACTGTTTCGCTTGGTTACCAGCTGGTACAACTTATGTATCCTAGTGCGAATTGGAGAGATCTTGCAAACAAACATGACATTTTGGATTCGCCCAGCTTAAAGGTGTACAGGGATCAAGTGAGACCAATCCTGGACAGTATAGGACAAGTGATCCGTGGCAACTCTAATGATTCCTTTGGCGATCTTCAGAGCATATTAGTTGGTCTCAATAATGACCCTGGTAAGTATGAAAACAAAGATCTTAAATGACGCTTCGGATTCTCTCTATAGGAAGGTTGTGGGTGTATGATATAACTTACTGGTTCTATGTCTTGATTATGCCTCATAATCTGCTCTCACAAAGACCAACGATGATTTTTGTTTGTATCTCTAGATACATTGGTTTCAAAATTTAATCAGACTGTTAAAGTATTATATGCGATGGATGTTTTAGTCCCTAACTATATTAATGGTCCTTTTGGCAATACATCGTCCATCCTGGAAAATATTTTGGAGAATATTTTGTCGCGAACCCCGCCAAGTATTCTGGAAAACGAATTTCAGACAATCTTGTATGAAATTACAAATTTAGACGGTAACAGTATTGGTTTGGATAGCGCTCGTATGTTCACTACCACTGGAGAAAATTCACCGGTAGAACAAATACGCGGAGGTATTGCAAGAAACTACTCAGATGCATTTTTTCAGTATGATCCAAATGACTTTATTGTTTGGCAGTCCCGAGTACTGCAACTTGAAAATCCCTTTCAGTTCAAACAGTATATTATTCTGGGAGACGGCAATGGTATTGGATCCACCGCAAACACATTTCAGGTAACTTCCGTGACGCTAAATACTGAGTTTGAATACGTTTCTTTAAAAAGAACAATTTCTCAATTTTGTTTCCCTTATTGTTTCCTTTAGACAACTGCAGTGGAGTACTCAAAGTCGCATACCGGATCAGTTGCTCCTACTTACACTTTGAGCTACGGAGGAAGTGGGCAAAAGGAGGACGCAGCAGTCACTCAGTTTGCTGGTGGATCAGTTAAAGATGCAGATCTGTCGCCACTGTATTTACCCACTTTTTTACTCCTTTCAATGGCAATTCTCTTGGAGGGAGTCGAGATTTACGATATCTCGGTAGTCAATGATATTCTTACCAGTTACGATAGCTCAGTTCCAGAGCCTTGTTACTTCTGCAACAAAATGCCACACATTACTTTTGTTGAAATGTATTCTGTTCTGGTTGGGACGAACAGTATCCCAATGGAGTACGTCAACCAGCGGCCGGATTTTTACATCAAACAGTGGCCAACCAGAACACACTTCTCCCAGACCTTTAGTGATCTCCCAGCCCTTTACAGGAGCGCCAAGGAATTCTTCAACGAAAACTCCCCCGGTGATGATGGTGTACTTGGCAGTGATTACTGTATGCTCTCGTCAAATGAAGCGTGTTACAAGCTAGGTTGGCCCCCTTGCTGCCTCGACAAGTCACTGATCCCATGCCCTACTGAACAACCCCCTTGTAACGTTGATCCGATGACGCCTATTATTGATGAAATCGATGAAAGCTCGGCAAATTCTGATGGAGCGAACCGTTCACTTTGCTTTTTATGGCTTAGCTTTTTCTATTTTGTTTCCTCGATTTTTGGTTTCTGGTGAGATAAAAGTAACAGAAAAAGTGTTAAGGCTAGTAATGAACTGTGATATAGTACTTCGAAGTAGTAGACAATAATATTGAATGATCTTAAAACCCAGGCCCAGGCCCAGTGTAGTAGTATAAAAAGGACCTATTGATTAGACAGCAATCAAACAGTGTGAACTGGTTGCTATAACTTTTATTACTTAAAATCTGCCGCGCCGCTGCTCAGCGTCTTAAAAAGACAGAAGATTCAACGGTCGGCCCGCCCATTATTAGGTAGCTATTACAGTAATATATTTGTCTTTTTTCAGCGCCTGTGTACTCTTTCAAATTGTTTCTATCCACTCCTATTGCTGTTGTTGGTGAACACACTACATCCATTACTGTATAGATTTGTCTCCCTGTCTTTCATATGTTGGTTCTGGTATGCATTCTATTTCTAAACTGGCTCAATGTTTGGCCAGAAATCTTCTTCTATGCACTTAATAATGTCCCTCCAAATGTAGTGCTCTTATCATGGGATATTGCAGTAGTTGTTTTGATAATCCTGATGCGTAAGAATATTATTGTAGCCATATATGTCTGGATACTAACACCAGGACTATGGAAACATGACGGAAGAAGAACCACATTCACACTGGTAGCCGACAACTTTGGGGTACAATATTTCAGCAAAGAAGATGTAGACCACCTAATCAACTCAATCAAAGCAAACTATGCAAACTACCCTGTGAAAACAGATTGGACAGGATCAAAATACATAGGAATTGATTTAGTTTGGAACTACAAAAAAGAACAAGTAATATTATCAATGAAAGGATACGTAAAAAAAAAGCACTAAAAGAGTGCCAACACAAAGCACCATCAAAACCATTTGATGCACCTACAAAATACCAAAGCCGGAATTTGGACAAAAAGTACGGTATGAAAGAGTAGATGAATCAACACCATTATCACCAGAACAAATAAAAGCAATTGTACAAGAAGTATGTGGAAAATTCTTGTATAAAAGTCAAGCAATAGATAATACAATGCAACATGCAATGAATGAACTATGTATAGTAGCAACAAAAGGAACACAAGAAACACAAGAAGCACTAGAATACTTTCTGAACTACTGTGCAACACATCTGGAAGCATGAATTTTATATCGAGCCAGTGCAATGATTTCAACAATAGACAGTGATGCAGCCTACCAAGTGGCAGCAAGATCAAGAAGCAGAGCATCCGGATACCACTATATCTAGGAAATTTAGGTGGAAAATTGTTCAATGGAGCAATATTCATATTAGCAAAAATAATCAAATCAATCATGCAATCAGCTGCAGAAGCAGAATGTGGTGGATTATACAAGAATGCAAAAGAAGCTGTACCAATGAGAATAACATTAGAAGAATTAGGACACCCACAATCAGCAACACCAATTAGAACTGATAACAGCACCGCAGATGAAAAAATGGATAAAACAGTAGGACAGAAACAGTCAAAGTCAATGGACATGGACATGAGATTATACTGGCTACAAGATAGAGTCAAACAGGGACAATTTAGAGTATTTTGGGCACCAGGAAAGATAAATCTAGTTGACTACCAATCAAAAGTTCAACCAACTAGTGTACACCAAGCTATTTGACCAATCTATCTATATGTAGAAGGTAAGATTCCTACAAAGCTGCTTGGGGTGTGATAAGATTCTGGAAACACTAGCAAGTGGGACTAACAGTAAAGGCACCATTACTAGCCAGTACTTAAATACTACAGCCCAGTACATGACAGTTGCAACCAAGCGAGCCATACCAACTCACATATCATCCACATGGTAAGGAAGATAGCATACAGTATACTATACAGTAGCTTAACAGCGGTGAGTGAATTTTCAAAGTCACTTGTGTCATCTACAGCACCATCAAAAGGAGTTGTAGCAATTACAGCATCACTGTCGTCAGCTGAAGCGGGAAGCAGCCAACACCAATCACAATATATGGAATCATCCTTATGGTCTAGTCATTGTTGCTTTAGTTTTTACCTCTAGTGATTGTGTTCTTTATTTATCTGTTCTTCTTTCCTCCTTTTTGATCTTCTCATAGTTCTTTCTCGTCACTTTCCATCCAGAACCATACAGTAGCAACGCAACGCGATCAGATTTAATGCGTGGGCTGCGAATTTTCGCTGATTTTTGATTTTTTTTCTTCTTCAAATCCAGGATGACAGATGGAGTGCGTACTACGTACGTATGCAGTACAGTACTTCTTTGAAGTACTGTACTGTCCTTACTTCAAAGTACTTCAAGTAATTCTTACTATGTACACGGCAGCTTTGAACGCGGTTGCGTCCAAAAAAAACATAAAAATTATAGGCTCCGCGAGCACAAATGCAAGTCATCCTCTCTTTGTTAAGAGTGTAACATATAAACAGAACAGTTCTCTACCGGTTAGTTGTGATTTGTAAGATACCTTCTTTACTCACTCATACTCACATAATCATAGCTTCGATCGATAATAACGATTGGAAACTTTCTTTGTAGCAATAGCATATTGTTCTTATAGCTACACTAGCTACCTAGCTATCTCCAACTTTTTGTACAAAAGGTAATCATATACGTATGCATCAATTTTTGATCTTATTCCTTCTGGTAAAACTCACTCACTCACTTTTCTTTGTAACTTCTTATTTATTTTTACAACATTAATAGTGGAATCAACCATGGCCGATAATCATACGGATACGAAGACGAAACCCAAGAAACAGGAGGAGGAGGAGGTTGATACTATTGTCGAAGAAGGAAAGGAAGAAAATACAACTTCTCCCTTGAACGATAACGACAAGTCGTCGTCTCCCACCGAGGAGGAAAAGGAGGTCGACAAAGACAACAAAAACGAGAAGGCCGAAGAAGATGCCGTTGTAGAAAAGAAAAATAGAGTTGAAGACACAAAATCGACCGAGAAGGTGGACGGTAATGAAATGAAGGAGGAAGAGGAGGAAGACACTAAAAAGAAGGACGATAATAATGAAATGAAGGAGGAAGAGGACAAACAACCGACCGACAAGAATGATGATAATGATGACAGTAAGAAGGAGGAGGATGTTCAAGTCAAAGATAAAGCACCACCGTCCGATTTGAAGAAAACAAATAATGACGATGAAGAAACAAAGAAAACTGATTATTCAACGACAGGTATCATCACCAAAAAAGAAGAAGAAGAACCGACAGTGAACACATCATCGAAACCCATGGACGTTACTGACGGAAAGAAAGAAGAAATTACTACGAATACTACTACTTCTCAGACTACCGCCGCCGCTGCAACTGAAGAAGTAAAAGAAGATGGATCGATAAAGAAGACTGCAGCGACTTTAACCAACAATCTGATGACGGAACCGATATCGGAATTGGTAGCTGCAGCTCAAGCCGATGCAAGAAATAATAGAGATCAACCAGCACCTAGTGAATCAGCTGTTCGTCCGTAAGTTATTACCACATATTGTACACGTATCATACCATAGTGTTGTGTTTCGTTACATTACATATTGTTGCTCACATACATACATTTTACATGCTGTCACAAAATTTCATTTATTTATCTTTAAAAGGAACAATCAGGATGTTTTATTTGGCCGGGGAAAGCCATTTCAAAATCATAATGGAAATCGTAAGATGTTAGGTCTAATTGATCAGTACAAACGGCAATATAATGAATCTCCACGAGATCAAAAACGACCGATCGTGGAAGAAATTATTGGTATCTTATCGAATGATGGTGGAAGATTCTTACGAAGATACAACGAAGATGTTAATTCGACGTGGTGGACGGAAGTTCCACGACAAGTTGCATTTGACAAAGTCTCTCATGCATTTCGTTCTCGTGGCCGACCTAAGGCATATCCCAAAACATCCCATTCAGTTGCAGCCACTAGCGCTATAAACAAGGGAGCCTACCTAACGCCACAACCAGCAGCCGTGGCCCTTCATCCACAACAGCATATGCAACAGCAACAGATGATGCAACAACAACAACAACAACCACAATATCAGCATCATCAAGGACAATATATTGTTGACCAGCATGGTAGTCATCAATACGTCCAATATCCGGGAATGCCAAACTATAATCCGGTAATGGCAGCGGCCGCTGCTTCGATGCAACAACCACATGCTGCTATGATGGGATATCATCCCATGCAGATGTCTCCACAACAACAAGCGATGATGCAAGCGGGTATGATGGTCGTGATGCAGCAACATGCTGCTCCGCCACCGGGAACTTCTCCTACTGCTGTATACGGACAAGCTCAGCCGCCTCTACAACAACCGCCATACCATCACCACCAACAGCAACCCGTTGTCCAATTCGGAACTGCTCCACCTGTGAATCCTTACTACGGACAGCAACAACTGCAGCAACAACCTCAACAGCAGCAGCAACAGCAGGGAAACATACCAGGAGGATACCCTAATCAGGCCGTTACCACGGCTCAGGTGTACAGAGGAGGCGGATACGCTCAACCCGGAGCTCCGGCGGCACCAATACCGACCACTACAGCGATAGAAGGAGGAGCAGGACAGTCAACATCTTCCGAAGGAAAAGGTCTACCGGAAGGAGAGGGGGCACCAAATCCGACCGAACAGACGGCGGAAGAAGTACCAAAAAGCGAAAACGAAACAAAGGGAGATGTAGATGTAGGTACAGCAGAAATTTTGGTCTAGTACTAGTAGATTAGCGCAAGTGCGATGAGCTCTAGTAGAAAAGCAGCGACAAGAATTATAACGGATGATCATATCATATTTGGGTGATATAAAGTAAAGCAAAGGATATCGAGTAATCAAACAAACAACATCGAATGGATCAAGGACGATTAGCGTTCAAATTCTGGGAATAACACAAAGACCGAGAAAACGTACAAAATACACCAAACCGGGGGTTTACATTCGTACAATGTAACATTACAATATTACTTTTACTATATATATATATATATGATACGACAGTAAGATTGCTAAAATATCTATTTGTATAGTACCAAAAGCGTTTACTTAAAGAAATAATTTTAGTAATGGTATCATGTCATGAACTTTTCTACTGGAATAGTAATTGTAGAAATTAAATATTCGATACTTTCATGATGTTATAATTATTTGCCATCCCGCTGTACTTCCTCCGTGCGACGCACTTTGCGCAGGGGGGCTAACGTGAGGAATTTCACAACATAAAAGCGTGGAGAACCCCTCAAAAGCTACCCAATCGACTGCGTAATTTCCGTTGCACGGAGGAAGTACATACCATTGATTGTATTCAACATGTACAGTAGATAGAAATATAATATTATCACAGGCTGTGATATTATCGAGAGTTCATTTTTCATTCAAGAAGTTGCTACTATATCTGATACGTTCGAAAGCAACGTTGAAGTGCGACGCCGGGGCGCAAACAATACTAGAAACATGGTACATCTAATCTTCTTGAAGCAAAAAGGTAAAAAGAAAGGAATCATTTCTTTCAGAACAACAATTTTCTATTTGCTTTTAATTTACTTCTATTGGGTACTAGCTAGCTAGCTAGCTAGTAGAAAGAAGAGCCCTCGTCGCATTGTTCAGTCCAGTAAGCGTAGCTTCCGCATCAACTGACAAATCTTCCAATGTATGGAACCAAAATCCAGTTGCGATCATAACGTATACCGAAATACATGTCGCCCCGACCAACCAGTTCGTTGTGCCTCCTTGTAGGACGGCTGCTACAACAATAACGGCTAAAAATAGAGAGACCGTTTCGTATGCATGAAAGTACAACGTCATAGATCTGTCAAATAACCATCCCATTATGACACATCCCGGTAAGACGAATGATGCAACCTGTATCGCACTTCCAACTGTCACCCCAACAGCCAAATCCATTTCATTCCGGTAGGCGAATAATATTGCAGAAACTTGCTCGGCCACATTTGAAAAGAATGGAACAATTACCATTGAGGTGAACACCTCACTGATGCGTAAACGTATTGCAAACCCATCGATGGTATCGACTAAAATATCACTCATGGCAGAAACCCCACATGTAATAATAAATAACCACAAGATTCCAACTCGGAATGACATTTGTGGTTCTGATGATGATCGAAGATGATGATGATGATTGCTATCATTGAGATCGAGATTCGGTAGCGAAGGAAGAGCTGAAGTAAATACAAAAAAAGATGCGTCCCAATCACAGGAAGAGAATATAGAAACAAAAAAAAGTTGGAAGGCATTGAGTTAGCTTTACAGGCTGCAGTAGAAAGCAAAAACAAAACGTGAAAACTCCGATTAAAAGATTATACGTTATATTAGTTACCTCGTTGGATTGTCTCGGATGGTTCTGCCAAACCAAGTGGCAAGAGTACACCCGGTGTCCTATTTTTCTTTTTCTTTTTCTTGCCTTTACTACTACTGCTTGTATTGTTATTGTTATTGTTGAGTTGCTGTGTATTATTATCTCGGCGGGGAGAGAGTGAGTGCTGCTTCCTTGCTCCATCACCGGCATTGCTACCACCTCGACTACGCAATCGTGGCTCAGCAGCAGACGATGATGCAGTATCATAATCATCAAAGTAACCATTGTCCCGATCCTGATTTAGGGTTGCATTTTGCGGTAGGAGACATTCTTCATCGGAAGAACTTTCGTCTTCATCATCATCTGAATACCTGATCGAATTATTATTGTTCTTATCATCACGAGGAATCATTCTCAACAAACGATCACTGTACATCATTTCGACATCTCCACCATTATTTTCACCGCCACTACTACCACCACCGCCTCGTCGTTCCGCTGTTATCGAAGGTGATGCAACCCATCCTTGTTCTCTGTTATTATCGTTACTACTGCCGCTCATTCTCAAAAAGCAACGTGTACGACGTACAGCCCATACACAGAAGGCATTCCGTCGAGGTTGCCGTCCATGACGGGAGGTAAAATGTGGTGAGAGATGCAATGAATTGTGACTGGCCGTTTGTACGACATTTTCCTCCTCATCGAATTCTTCCTTATGTGTTCCTAATTGAAAAATAAGATAACAACCATACATGAATATCATTACAAATGCATTGACGCGACAAAATTGTAATTCCTCCAACGAGGGAGTATTTGACGACGATGATAATCCTTGTGTGATGATCGAGGTATCATCATCATAATCTCCTCCATCACTATTACTGTCACTACTACTACTGCTACTACTCTGTTTTAATTGACCACCCAAAATTAATGTGGCAGGTAATAAGGAACCAGCCACGGACAAGAGTAACATCCCCACCGACACATTCCCCGAGGTGATCCGTAATTCTTGTACTTGCCATCGCAGTCCACCAATTAAACAACTGACACCGAACACAAATAATAAATTCGTTAACATCGATCCTAACATTGCTAATTGTACAACACGATAAAATCCTTTCCGTAAGGCCGCGGACGCAATTAATAATTCTGGTGCATTGCCAAATGTCGCATTTAATAAGGCACCGATCGTACCATTCGTATGTTCCGCTACTTGTTCGGTAACGAACGAGAGACTATACATGTACAAATTTAAATGATAAAAATAAATACCATATCAATGAACAGAGAGAGGAAAAATAATATGGACGACGACAGGTGAGAAAAATCTCTGCATGAAAAAACGACAATGACCATTATATTATACTCAGAACTTGATTGCTACTTTTTTTCTTCCTTGATCTTTTTTTTTCTTTTCTTCTTACCGTTCTGCACAGGGAATTAAGGCAATACCTGAAAAGGCAAAACAGGCGGTTTCACCTAATAGTCCAGTAGCATCCCCTAATAAGGCAATGGGTCCCATAATTAATAACCAATTTAATTTATTATTGATCACTAGTCCCGAGGAATGATATAAATCTTTCGTGATATCCATCACATATCCACAAATAAATCCACCACCAATATTACCTCCTGTTTGTATAATTTCATCATCTCCATCATCTGTATTATTGCTATCGTCAATATTATTCATAATACGAGTATTACTGTGATGATCATCGTCATTATCATCATCGTCGTCAATATTACGCTCTGAGTCGCTATTGTTGTTGTTCGTCATTGTCATCATCATCATCCTCGTATTATTGTTGTGGATATTATTAATAGTATTGTATGGAAGGAGACAACACTGAAAACAGGAGCAATTATCTTTATTATCGAGGCACAACTTCTTTCTTCTCTTCTTTTTACGGTGATCGTCGTCGTCGTCGTCGTCGTCGTAGTCGTAGGATTGCAGTGGTGGTGATAATAGCGAATCCGAATCTGCTACTGCCGATCGGATTATCTGTTCTTGTTGTTGTGGATTATTGCTATTACTATTTCTATTTCTGTTTCTATTATCACCGTAAAATGAGACGACTCTTCGACTTCGGATATTAGAAAAACTAATGGTGACGGAATTGTATTGTACTTAGTATTCCAACCACTGTGCTGCTAGAAAGCAAAGCAATGTCCAGGAGTGCAGTGACGATATCAAATTACTGTACTGTATATCAGTTGATTGTTGGTCGTTTGGGTTGGTCTTGTCCTTTGAGTACTACAGATTACGACCGGTACACAAATCAGCCTCTTGAAATCAAATAGAAGACATTCTAACGCCATATATTCAATGTCGATACGTCGATAATCCTTCAATACTTCCCAAGTGCAACGCTTAATTCACCCGCGCTAACGGTTGAAAATTTAGCGCGTGTAAAAGCACGCTAAAACCTTAAAGTATTTAGATCTACTCACAAAATAGAGGGTTAAAGTCACAAGTTTCCCTCATTCTCCTTGCAAATTTCGTCGTTGAACGTCTTAATCACACGCTAAATTTTCAATCGATAGCGCGGATGAATTAAATACTTCCTCCGTGCACGCATTTTGCGCAGAGGGCTATTGTGAGGAATTTTCACAACTTAAAAGTGTGGAGAGTGCAGTGAGTGAAAAACTTTCAAAATCTCATTTTTAAAAATTTCCTGTCGATTGGCTGTACCGTGCACAGTACTTCGTATGCTTGACCAAGAGCACAAATTACTTATCACAACAATCGAAGACAATTCTGGTACACGACAATCATAAACAGAGTCGCGATAAGCTTTAAAAAGCCAACGCTTCCCTGTCCTGTTCACAATTGTTTACAACAACACCGTTTTAGTTTGTTACTTACTAGTTAGTACCCATCCGAGAACAATTCTGCCTACGAACGGAAAATTATGCCTACTTCTTGTATTACGGCCTGGACTGTTTTACTTGTTTTAGTAGGACAATTAGCATCCTTCGGAACAACAGCATCCCAAATTTTTCATACACGTCGAGATCTTCTAACAACTAATAGTGAAACAACAACTAACACTACGTTCTTGGGGAATGAGAAAGCCACGTTGAGTGATGGTGGAGCTTTTTCAGAAACAGGTATTTCGTTTCGTCAATCATTTTGTGATCGGTATGAAAAAATGATCAACACCACTATTACCGGCAATGAGGAGATTAGTGTCCGTGATGCGTTGAGTGGAGCACAAATCAATGTGTTAATGTTTCATGGAAAGTTCTTCAATTACAGTAAAGACACTGGAATTGATCCGGTCTATCCTGGAGTAAATGCCAACATCTTAGATTATATAGCAGCAACCGCTAATTTGACCTGGAGAGATAGTTTTGCTATTTGGACATCCGAAGAGAGAGGGAATAAATCGTATACAGAATTTTTACAATGGTCCACCGATAAATATGATGTAGTGATTGGAGAGTGGACAGAATCGACGGATCGAATGAATTTGGGTATCAGTTTTATCAATCCACATTTCGATGGAAGTCTGATCATGGTGAGAGACGTGGCCCCCCCGGAAAGTAAAGTTGACATCTTTAATTGGCTATCTCCATTCTCAAATCAAGTGTGGCTTGTCATCGTTGCGATTGTGATATTTTCTTCATTTGTGAATTTATTCCTGGAGCAGATCGGAAAACAACGTCATGAAGACCTCTCCTTTCGGAAATGGTTGATGGAGAATCTATATCTGAGCTTTCTGAACATCACTGCGAATTATAGCTACGAACCACAAACGTTGGGTGGAAGAGTGTTTGGGGTTTCCTTTGCCTTTTGGGCTATGCTCATCACCGCCGCCTATACTGCCAATTTAGCTTCGTTACTGGTGACGAAAACTGTACCGACTCTCAGAGTTAATGACATCCAAGAAGCCATTGCTCTTAATTTGAAGATATGTGTCCATGCAACTTCCTATTCAGAATCGTACATGAAAGAGAACTATCCATTTTCGACTCCATTACTCGTTCTTCGAGCAAATGAAGAGGATATGTATGATTCCCTGTTGAATAAAGAATGTGATATATTGCTGGCCTATAAACAATCCTTTGAAACGTACAAACTGCGAGAGGATACTAATCCGGATTGTACTTTAGCTTGGGAAGGACGGGTAGTAAAAACTCTCAATGATGGATATTCATCGAAGCTAGATCCAGCTGTGAAATGCACAGACTTAGTGAATGAAGTCTTCAACTATTACATAACAGAAATTATAGACAATGGATTCCTTGATCAACAATGGAGACAGCACACCCAAAAAGTAGCAACACCTGGTCATTGTAGTGCAGCGCTAGATAACAATATGAAAAGTGAGTCCACGAATAGCGCTAATCGTCGCCATCTAAAAGCCACGGGTGATGAAGCTGCTGCTACTACTGCTCCCTCGGGTGCCTCCACTATCGAATCTGATAGTTTGTCATTGAATGAAATGGCCGGGACTATGATCTTTCAAGTGATTGGCTCTGGAATTGCTATCTTGGTTGCCCTACTTTCACGTTTCGAAAGGAAGAAAAATGTGAAACGACATAACGTTACTAGTACCATGCAGAATTTTAAGAAGAAGAATTCAGCAAATACAGCTGAAGGTCAAAGAGATGTTCAAGCGCAGCTTGATGATCTTCAATCGACGCAAAAGGAACTCGCCCAACAAATGAATATGGTAATATCAATGCTGGAAAATATGCAAGGGAATGAACACGTTCAAGGCAACAAAGACACGCTGGGCCTGAAGTACACTCCAAAATCAATCACAAGAGGAAGTTTCAATACATATGAAACTGAAGGTAGCATGGGCTGTTTACCGTATCTTTAGAGAACGCAAAACGTTTTCTGAGCTGGTACTGTCGATGCGAGAGCCGTACAAAGTTCTGACGTCGTCCAATAGTTGGGGTTCGACACTGGGGGTAAGTCCTACTAGAGTTCAAAATGTTTCATAAGACGAAGAACATAAACATATGTTTTTAATGGTGTAAAGTTACATATTCTATTAAAAGACTTTTTAATTTTAAAAAAGAGCACGAATCTCATTTGATCTCTACTATTTATATCATTCATCACAAGTCTTCTTCCCAGTCATATTCGTCGTGATTGTCGTCATCATCACTAAATTCGTAGTTTTCATTGTCGTAATTGTGAACCCGGGGTTGTGGTCCTTGTTGTTGTTGGAGCATCGTCCTCATTTGTTTATATTCGCGGTACACGTCTGCATCATCACCGTCCTGTTCTTCATCGTATTCCTCAGGATAATCATTCCCTCCATATTCTTCACAATTAGAATCGATATCGCCGTCTGTCTCTTCACTAAATGAACGTGCATGTTTTAAGTCTGCCTCTAAGATCAATTCTCCCTCCGGCGTCCAATATCCCACACCACTAGTCAATTCTGCCGTCATGATTCCAGTAGGTCCATTTTCATCATATTCGTCATTAACAACTTGATCTTTGCTGTCGTTTCTCTTTCCCCAATCTTTTTCAGCATCATTATTATTCGTTGTCATCATTGGATCCTCTGTTTTCGCAGACGCGTCATCCAAATAAAATACATCATACACGTAATTGGTAGTATCTCCACCGTATATCTCTAATATCTCACAAACGCGTTCATGACCGACCAATTGTGCTACTTCGTATGGCGTTCGACCATCACCGTCGACTGCTTCCATTAAGATAATACCTAAATCAACATAACGTTGTAGTAACTCATTCGCAATCGATGCATCGTTCCATAAGGCACAGCAATGTAAGATATTCCCCCCATCACCACCGGCATTAGTATTCAAATTCCACGTCATCCATTTTCTTTGTGATGGAATATCACGTAGAGTAAAAGTTGGATCAGTTGTTAATTGTCTATAATGTGATTCGATCGTCTTTTCACCAATTAATACCTCTTTTAAACTATCATCAACGATCCGAGTTAATGGATCCAATACTTTTAACGCTCCCTTCTTTTTTTTTAGTGCCGCTGTTGCTGTTGCTGCTGCTGTTGATTTGTTACTTTTTGAGGGAGACAATAATGAAGGAGAATAGTTTGACATTTTTAGTTGTTCCACCGTATCAGCTATAGGAGTGTTACTGGTAAGCATAGAGGAATCTAATAACGTTAATTTGCGCCTTTTTGATCGTCTATGGTGGTGTAGATGATGATCGTCTGCTGTACCATTATATCCATGATTTTCGTCACCTTCTCCTATAGATCTTTTAAGTTCATTATCACCCTCATCCTCTGATTCTTCTGCCAACATAGCATCAACGATTCGATACTTTTCACCCTGCTCATTCCTTCGTTCATCGTCGTCCTTATTATTATTGTTGTTGTTTGGATCGAAACGTTTCCATAAAACAGCCGAACCACGTCGACGTTTCGATCCATTGTTGTTATTTTTGTGGCTATCATCTTTTTCCTCATGCAGCAATGTGCTGTTGTAATTGTTTCTTCCTCCTTCGGCGGGTTCATTGCCTCCTTCGAAATCTTCCTTTTCTTCTCTTTCTCCTCCTCCGCCTCCTATGGATTCGGGAACGGTTTTGGTAGTCAAACCCTCGAGACGAATGCAAGGAATCGGAGTTTCTGTCCTTCGACGTTTAATCCTCAATATTGTTCTTGTCTTCGTGTTGGTGGTGTGAACGGCATTTCGTGTATTATTGTCGGCTATAGAAATTCCTTCTTGATAACCTTGCTGCAACTCAAACGCACTCATCGTACCGTACAATTAGAAAAATTGCTTATACAGGTATATCTTAACCGAAATATAATACTACGAGTACCGTCACTTCCTTCCGTGTGTCTTTCCGTTATGATCCTAGAATATGTGCCTTGGTCACTTCTTAGAGTACGAGTAAGTATGAGTAGCTATGAGTTAGTAGGTCTATCTAGTCTAGTGAACAGAGTGCTACATGTACGCACTTTTGTGTAATGTTGAATGTAACGCCATTACAATGTAAGTTAATGTTTGTTTAATGTAGTTGCATGAATTTTTGAATTTTGTATCGGCGGCTTGACTTTGGGTGGAAGCAAGAAAGAAGAATACGTGTACAAAATTGTACGTACCACGACGCGTCACTTATTATTTGGTTCTTATGTCGCGCAATTGTTGTGTTTTAAATATCATTTTCTGAACGTTTTTGATTAGCTGTAAATAATGACGTGGTTGATGATGTTAAGTACGCCTTTTAGTCGTCATACATACCTACATACATATCTACATATCCTACCGTGTTTACATACCATCTACATGCATGATGCATGATACGGTGTCATTTTTGTTCTTTCTTGCTGTTTTGTTGATGATCGATCCGATATCTTGCATCGGATGCAAGATATCTTGCATCTTGTGTTGTGGATTCACCTCGCGCACACATGTTGATGACGTCACATGACGTCATGATCCGTTACTCAAGCGAGCGTCGGCGAGCGTAAGCGAGGTGTGGCGAAGCAATAGGAACATATAGTATATATACCTATCTGTATGACTATATAAGGAATAAGTGATATCGATGTGGAGTTGGCGAGTGAGCTCACTATTTGAATATCGGTATGTTTGGAATGGAAGGTTGATAATAGGATTTAGCAGTAGTAATAAGGTGTTTAGTGAGTGTGTGGAGACTTGGAGGATAAGGACCACACAGTCTCACTCTTTTTAATTTGTTTAGGTTAGCAATACAAATTCATAAACCTTTTGGTTTACTTAGTTAGTTTATTACTACTAGTGTAGATTGAAAAACAACACAAATTAAAAAGAGCCACGAGAGAGAAGAAGTGGTCGGACCATATACACAAGAAGTTGATAATGGGCACCGAGCCACCAGCAGAGAAGAAGGAACCACCAGCAGCTGAGTCTAGAGAGACCCAGTCAGATAATGGCGGTTCAAGATCGAAAGGTTACAGAGGTAATCGACGCTATGGTAAATCAAAGGCAAGTAATAAAGAAACAACAATCACAACCAAGACGAAATTCAAAGGTTCTATTGATGCATTAGAAGATTATTATTTTGATACAGGGCCAACACAAGCGCACGATTTTAAGAAGACACATAAGAAGATATCGACGTATACAGGAACTAAGTACTCAGCTGAGGTGATGCAATCACTCGAAGAGATGAAGCTGCATGATTGGACAAAGGATTTGCCAAAGAAACCACTCAAGTCAAAGTTTGACGTTGTGGTTGCAGCTACTGACGATACACCAGCAAGTATCATAAAAGCGACTGTCATACCAAGTGAACACTTGGATCGATACACACACAAGATGAAGACACATTGCAAGAGAGAAGACAAGTTCGAAGACGATATGCAACTGTGCTACACTGTCATTCATGGGCAGTGTACGGATGATATGATACATGAGTTGAAGTGTCAAGAGAAGTATGAGGAGGTCAAAGTTAAGTTTGATCCAATAGGATTATTGAAACTGCTACAACAAATAGCATACAACTATCAAGCGCAGGATTTCCCATTGATGGCAATTGCAAAGGCACAAGAAGCCATATACAACGAACGTCAAGCACAGTCTGAAAGTAATATTGATTACTTACAAACGTTCAAGAACAAAGCAGTTGTACTCGAAGCAGTTGGTGGAAATCTAGTGAATCTTGGCGTGTGCAAATATATGTCAGAGAAAATATACAATAAGTTGTATGCAGACTGTTCACTAGTAGAGAAGGCTGATTGTAACAAGAAGGGAAGAGAAGCCATGATGGCAACAGTATATATGATGAAAGCAGATAAAGGACGGTACTCAAAGTTACTAACCGATTTGCATGATGATCATTTGAAAGGATATGCGCCATACCCTCACAATTTAGCTGATGCACAGAAGCTGTTATTGAATTACTCAAGTAACAACAATAAACAGAAGAATGGTAATAAGAGAGAGGAGAGTAATGATGGATCGGATTTAGCATTTGCACAAGACGGTACCGGAGGAGGTTACAAGTTTACGGGGAAATGTTATAACTGTTTCAAGGAAGGACACAGAGCATATCAATGTCCAGATAAGAAAGAAAATAGTAATAGTGGAAATAACAAATCTGAAGAAGGGAAGACTGATGTGGCTGCAGCGACAACGGATACAGTAGTAACAGCAGACCAACATCACACAGAAGGTGTAACAACGTACACTGATGATTATGAACTGTCATTCTGTACCAGAGGTGATAAGAGGGTTGGAATGATTGATATGGACAAAGTTTGTAATCAAGTGTTGAGTCAGATGCTAAGCAGCGAAATAAGCATATGGTGGGTGTTATTGGACAATTGTTCAACAGTAAACATCTTTTCGAACAGAAAGTTACTAAAGAATATTCGACAGATAAATATGTACGTGGATGTTAAGTGCAACGCTGGAAGCAGAACAACGAACTGGGTTGGAGATTTCCCAGGAATACCAGAGCCAGTATGGCTAGATGAAGATGGACGTTGTAATATACTATCAATGAAGAGAGTTAAGAAATATTATCACATCACATATGATAGTGATAATGGACGTGGGTTTATTGCGACACACAGAGTGAAGGGTACAAGTAGAGCATTCTTTGAATCACAGAAAGGATTACATTACAGCGATTTTGAAATACATCCAACAAGTGAAAATGCGTTCCTAACAACAGTTGAGAAACAGAAAGAACAGTTTTCTAATAAGGACGTGAAGAGAGCAGAGATAGCAAGGAAACTACATAATAGTACAGGTCCTATGTCGTTGGAAGATTATATATCAGCAGTAAGCACTGGTCAGATCAAGAATTGTCCTGTAACACCAACAGATATTAAGGTTGCGGAGATCATCTACGGACCAAATATGAAGTGTTTGAAAGGTAAAACAGCAAGGAGAACAACAAAGCAAGTTCGAATGGAGTCATTTAAGTTACCACTATCTATATCAGAGAAGTATCGTGAAGTTACGTTAGCAGTTGACATTATGTTTGTGAGAGGATACAGATTTCTAATCTCAGTATCAGAACATATTGTATTTGGTACATGTGGATTCCTAAAAGATGCAAAGATCATAACGATACAAACAGCGTTCGAACGAGTGTGCAACCTGTACAAGACTAGAGGATTTAAAGTAACATTAGCTATAATGGATGGGCAATTCGAACCACTGAATGGTCGTATGCCTACAGGAGTGCAGTTACAAGTGATATCAGCAGACGTTCATGTAGGACTAGTAGAGAGGTATATTAGGACGATAAAGGAAAGAACAAGATGTGAAATATGTGTACTACCCTATAAACATTATCCATTCGTAATGGTGCAAGAGATAGTGGCAGGTGCAGTATTTTGGTTGAACGTATTCCCTCCTAAGAGTGGTATATCAAAGACGTTCGGGCCTAGAGCAATCGTTATTGGTACGCACATTGATTATAAGAGTCATTGCAGTATGGAGTGTGGACAGTATGTGGAGACCCACGAACCACACAATAATAATATGAATGAAAGGACATGTCCTGCATTATTTCTACGGACTAATGGTAATGAACAGGGAGGAGCATACTTTATGAGTCTACGGACAGGACAGCGACTAAACAGGCAGGCATGGACGACGTTACCAATGCCAGATACAGTAGTATCTACAGTGCATAGCTTGGCAAAGACGACAATCATTGGACTTCCTTTTCTAAATAGAAAGAAAGAAATAATTGAAATAGATGATGTTACAGATGAAAACCCAAACAGTAACATCACAGGAGTGATTGGGGAGTATGACGATGATACTGACTACGAAACAGACGATGATGATGACGATGATAACAGCATGCCGGGTATACACGAACGTACATACGGTGCGGATAGCGACAGCAGTGGTGATGATACTGATGATGAAGAAGATGAAGAGGAAAATGATGATGAATATGATGACGAAATTATTGAAAATGATGAACAAAGTACAGGAGTGCGTGACGATGATAGTGCAGGAGTGGTAGTGGAAACAGTAGAGGAAGAAGAAGATGAAGAGGAAGAAGTAGCAGAAGTGCCTATCATTCGGACAAAGAGCACAAGAGGCGTACCAGCGTCAAGCACTAGAACACGTTCCAATAGAAAGGTAACACAAAGTCATTTGAAAAAGGATTTTGTATATGCCAACAGTGATTTCGTATACACCAACTACAGTTCCTCCCTCACTCATAGTCAAAGCCACATAACAAGGACAATTGAACATGTGCATGCCATGCACACACTCGTAAACTACGGAAAGGTAATGACACCTGGCATTAAAAATGTTGTCATGGGATTGGCAATGGCACAACAATATCATGTGAACAAGGGTTTAAAGGTATTCGGTGACAAAGGACGAGAGGCTGTGATGAAGGAGATGAAACAGTTGGATGATCTTGAAGTAATACAACCACGAAATTGGAATGAATTGACTGCAGAAGAGAGAAGATCGGCACTACCATATCTGATGTTTCTAACAGAAAAGAGAGATGAATCAATTAAAGCTAGAGGATGCGCAGATGGTAGTAAGCAGGAAATGGATAAAGCAAGTATATCATCACCAGTAATATCAACGGATGCACTCTTCATAACGCTTGTGATAGATGCAATGGAAAGAAGAGATGTCGCGACAGTAGACATTCCAGGAGCCTTCCTACAGACGGATGCGAAACCAGGAACGTATATGAAAATAACTGGTCCTATGGTTGACATATTATGCCAGATTAATCCAAAGTTATATGAGAAGTATGTTACTAATGAGAAAGGAAAGAGGGTGCTATATACAGAAGCGTCAAAAGCAATATATGGAATGGTTGACAGTGCATTCCTATTCTGGCTGTACCTGTCAAGCTATTTAGCAGAGCATGGATTCGTGACAAATCCATATGACGTGTGCTGTATGAATAAGGAAATAAATGGTAAACAATGTACCATAGTATGGCATGTTGATGACTTAAAGATATCACATGTCGATGCAGAGGTAGTGACGTCAATAATCAAGATCATTGAGAAAGAGTTTGGAAAGCACAAGCCATTAACAGTACAAAGAGGATTACTACATGATTATTTGGGAATGACGATTGATTTCTCAATTGTAGGAAAAGTGATGATCACGATGATTGACATGATTGAGAAGATGCTTGATGATGTTCCAGATGATATGAATGGTGTGAAGAATTCACCAGCGCAAGAGCATCTCTTCAAAGTAAATGAAGATGGCATCAGGCTGAGTGAAGATAAAAGGGTTATTGTACACAAGAATACAGCTAAACTGTTATTTATTTCACAGAGAGCGAGACCTGATGTTCAAACGGCAACATCATTCCTATGTACAAGAGTGAAGGAGGCAGATACTGATGATTACAAGAAGCTAGCAAGAGTGATGCAGTATTTAAGAGGTACGAAATATTTACCATTGATACTAGGTGCAGATGATTCTGGCAATATATATTGGTACAAAGATGGGGCTCATGCAGTACACAGAGACATGAGAGGGCATACAGGCTTGATGATGACATTTGGTCAAGGTGCAGTATATGCAAGGTCATTAAAACAGAAATTGAACACGAAGAGCTCAACCGAAACGGAGCTAGTATCATTTGATGATGGCATGCCACAGAACCTATGGGCATTGTATTTTACAAAGCATCAAGGAAGGTTTCTAAGGGACAATATAGTATATCAAGATAATACAAGCACGATAAGAATGGCAGAGAATGGAAAGATGTCGACTGGTAAGATGACGAAGCATATCAACATCCGTTACTTCTTCTGTAACGATAGGATCAAGAAAGGAGAGCTATCAGTGAAGTATTGTCCAACGCTCGATATGATTGCAGATTATTTCACAAAAGCATTGCAAGGATCACTCTTCAGAAAGTTAAGAGATTTGATATTGGGTATCAGTCCTGCAGATTTTGATGAATACAAACGTAGATATGAAGTCATTTCGATATGGAGAAAGCAGAAGAAAGATGAGAAGGAAGCCGCAAGTGAAAGAGATAAGAGTTAAGAGTACAGTATCGGCAACAGTTTGCTTCAACTGTTGACGACAGGAGTGTGTTGTGGATTCACCTCGCGCACACATGTTGATGACGTCACATGACGTCATGATCCGTTACTCAAGCGAGCGTCGGCGAGCGTAAGCGAGGTGTGGCGAAGCAATAGGAACATATAGTATATATACCTATCTGTATGACTATATAAGGAATAAGTGATATCGATGTGGAGTTGGCGAGTGAGCTCACTATTTGAATATCGGTATGTTTGGAATGGAAGGTTGATAATAGGATTTAGCAGTAGTAATAAGGTGTTTAGTGAGTGTGTGGAGACTTGGAGGATAAGGACCACACAGTCTCACTCTTTTTAATTTGTTTAGGTTAGCAATACAAATTCATAAACCTTTTGGTTTACTTAGTTAGTTTATTACTACTAGTGTAGATTGAAAAACAACATCTTGCTTATTGCTTACTTCGCATTCTTACTTTGTATCATATTTTGGTATTGGCACCAAAAAAGGCTGCAGAGAAAAAATTAGAGGAGGAAGTAAATGAAGAACAAACATTAGTATTAACAAGGGTTCATGGGTAATGAAGCGGTAGTGGGTGGTGTTCTAATGGCAGCATTGTCATGCGGGTGTCGAATGACCATTATCAATAGGATTTGCCTTACTGTCGTACAGTACCCGTTGTTGATCGGAGACGAAGTTTTCCAATATGCAAAACATGGAATGTTTAATGAATCTCGATTTAATGAAGAAAGACTTAATGTAGTCGTACGTACGCACGATATTGGCTGCTGTTTCATTTTTCTATCGATGTCGTGATTATCAAAGTAGAACACGAGGTAATAATCATCCGTAAATCGGCTATGTAGAACTCGATCTTCGGAAAAAAAGCTACCTATGAATACCAGTATGAATGTCCCGGCTATTAAATACTATTTTTTCAATGTTAAAGTAATAAAATAATGATAATAAATAGATAAATAAATGTGAATTCCAAAAAGAAGGACAGTAGATT
The DNA here is from genome assembly GCA_900095095.1 of Fragilariopsis cylindrus CCMP1102. Taxonomy (NCBI): domain Eukaryota; phylum Bacillariophyta; class Bacillariophyceae; order Bacillariales; family Bacillariaceae; genus Fragilariopsis; species Fragilariopsis cylindrus. The sequence continues at coordinate 97,034 of FMBT01000359.1, forward strand.
TTGTATGTGAAGTACAAATCATTATTTTCTCATCACTTCACTTCACGTCGCCTTCGTTGTGATAGTGACGAGTCAGTCGCTTTTTCTTCCGTATAAAGATAATATCATGATCCGTTCCGGATGCCCTCCAGGAAGCTTCAAATCGCTGGGGTGTTACAAACATATAGTCAAGGGATGATGACAGATCATCGTTAGTAGTATTGGGAGTAACGGTCTTCCAGCAGGAGGACGGAGATGGATTACGCAACACGAAGCAAAAATCGGTGGTTCTACTATCCTCTTGACAGTTGTTGTTATTCGTTGACTTCTTCTTCTTCTTCTTGGTGTCACATTCATGATTGGTGTTATCTTTAGAATTAGCAGTACCACATGATTGTGCCATTAGTCGACAATGTTCGTGGTGATTAGCGATTTCCAAATGTCGTGGATCGTAACTGATGCCACAAAGAACGACGTAATGACCTGCATAGGGTTGATCATAGTTGTTATCATTAGCTTTATTATCATTATTGTTATCATCGCCACCACTCTCATCGACAGCAGCATGATCATTGTTATCATCATCCACAGCATGATTGTTATTGTGATCATCAATATTATGATGCAGCAGCAAAGCAGAGGAGGGAGATACCGATACAGATGATAAACGTTTTAACAACACACGATTGTCTAACAAGACGATTGCAACGCAATCATCACGTCGGACAATTTCTATTACGGTAAATAACGATAGGAAATTGTTATTGCCATCATCATCATCATCATCATCATCGTCGTCGTCATCTTTATCTTCATCTTCATTTGTTGTTTTCATTTTCGTTTTCATTTTTGTAGTCCTAGTTGTAGTTGTTTTTGCTGTTGTTGTTTGGATCATCGGGACACGTTCCTGATACAATTTTTGAAATGTAGATGCAATACGACGTTGATCTTCTAGAAAATTATGTTGATAATATTGATAATCTTTGTAGGTGTCATCCACGTCCATTAATTGTTGTGACGCCAACACAAAGTCAAAGTCCAACAAGTATTTAAATTTATTATTTTTTCTTTTTTTGTTCTTTTCCCACAAATGAAGTTGCCACATCAAATCAGAGGTCCAAATTGATTTGGTCGGAACACCATTGGACAAAATATCACTTCGTTCCAATTCAATCTGATTTTCTTCTTCATGTTGTTGTTGTGCATCCACATTATTGCTCTTGTTATTGTTATTGTTATTGTTACTGTTATTGTCGTCGTCGTCTTTTTCTTTTTCTTCTTCTCGTCGAAGCCATCGTGATATCATCAACAAGCATGCTATTCCACAATCCCATGTTTCAATTTGTACGATGCCTTTTATCTCGGTGTAGTAGTTGTTGTCAAGACACTGATGGCGCTGTCGTCGTTCATTATTGTCGTCTATTGCTCGTATGTCGTCATCGTCGTCGTCGTTGTCGTCGTCGATCACCACATTAGTATCATTCAGAGACAAAGCTCGAAACAAGGAGAGTGCATGGAACGACAACTGACTCGATGATTCTTCTCGACTCGTCAGTAGCGTGCCCATTAGTGCTTTTGCGGTCGTTGTTAAAGGACTTGGTTGGTCGTTGTTGTTTGCTTTGTTTTTTTGTTTGGTGTAGTCTCTGTTATCTCATTGTCTCATGTGTAGAAAAGTTTCTAATTAAGAAACATAGAATATAATAGAGTTTATTACTTTACAGAAAAGTATACGAAGTATAACAATAGAAATATTATTTGTTTCTTATCCCTTACAATAGGAGTAACGTTACAGTAAGTAACCCGCTTAAAAAATCGATTTTAAAAAAATCCAGTAATACATTTTTACCTATTATTTATTTTACCATATCCTCCTATCATTCTTTAACGCTTATTATTACCCGTACTCGATTGCTATGTAACTGGCAGTGATTATGTTTTTAAACTGTATACTGATGTGTATGTTAATAAAGGTTGACGATCGTTGATTTCTTTTTCTCAGTAAATCTCAAGATGGTACGACAGCAACAACACCAATCGAACTTACCAAGAATAAAAAAAAAGAAGAAGAAGAAGAAGTCATCATCAGCATCATCGTCGTCATCTGCATCATCTTCAGCAGTGAAGAAGAATAAGAAGAATAGTCGTCCATGCACATGGTATCAATTTTTATTTTTTCTATTCCCATTAATAATTGCTACGATCTTTACTATATTCCACCATGGAACAGCTGTATCGTCGTCGTCGTCCATCCTCGTCGATAAATATACTGACTTTGAAGTACATATACATAGTTTAGTACAAAGAGGTACAAGTACAAGGAGCCAAAATACGACGACTAATACGAAAACTATCGATGACGATGATGATGATGACGATGACGATGATGACGATGACAAAAACAACGACGATGACGATGATACTACCGACGATGATATTGAAATCGGCAAGATTGATAAAATGACACCACCACCACCTATAATAACAACAACAGCGACGGCGGCAAATCCTTTGTCAAGCAGCATGTCGTATACTAATGAGAAATTAAATTTTATTCATAATAAAAAATTGGCCATCAATGATCTGTTTTCCGCATCGTGGTTGATTTCTCGGAAACGGTTTTTAGAAATAAAGTATCTGGAGATCGGAACCTGTGAGGATACAGTATTTACGGTGGCGATTAAAAAAAACAAAAACAAAAAATTTCTTGGAAAAATACGAACTAATTCGAAAATGTTGAAGGATTGGACACACTTTAATGTCGAACATTTAAGTAAATATTGGATGATGAGTGCACGAATGCGTTCCCAGAAGAAGGGTGGTGGTGATAGGAATGGAGAGATGATTTTTTCTCATTTAATTTCCATGATGGACAACTTAACAGAAAAGAGGATGAGGATAAAAATAAAACCTCCGTCATCACTACTAACCTCATCATCATTATCGTCGTTACAGCAGTCTCATCAAAGTGTTAATACTACACAGCAGCAACAACAACAACAACAACAACAACAACAGCAGCTATTACGTCCAATAGAATTACAAAATACAATTGCTCTGATTGCCTTCATGCCGGTGACTGCGAAATTATCACATCGGAAGTATAAATTTTCGACAGTGGGGAACAGAGATCAATTAATGTCGTATCATTCCTTGGCGGCCACTATCTCGTCATTATGGTCCGTGGGTTTTGGACGAGTGGTGGTTGTGTCATTAAATGAAACGGGATCGGACTATACACGTGGTGCCTGTGAGGTATTAAAAATGAGCAGTAGTAGCAGTAGTAGCAGTAGCAGTAGTAGTAGCAACGGGGACGAGATTAAAGTCGTTGTGAACATCAATAGCAACAGTAGTAGTAGTAACAACAATAGTAGCAGCGACGATGTTACTAGTACCAACCGCACAATTGCTACGATAGGATATAGCATCAATAATAACAAAGACGACGAGGATCATCATCCTCTTGAAAGGACGATGGAGATTGCTCACGTTCATATTATCGATCCAAGTTTGTATGAAACAGCAGAGGTTAAAATGAATATTCCACGTGCTGCTGTTGCTGGATTATGGAGAGCAATGACAGGAGGGAAATTTAATAGTAATAGTGATGATGATACTGTTAATACTACACCAGAGGATAATGATGATGATAATCTTCTAAAAGAAGAACGAAATAAATGGCTGGGACAAAATCATGACTTTGAGTATTGGAAATACGTTTGGCTTACTGAACCTGATAGTATCCTGAACATGAATACTAATTTATTATCATTATTTAAAGATTCATTAGATGAAGGGATCGCACTTTTTCCGTAAGTACGGTAGGCCGTGATTTTATATAAGAAATAATAACCATATTATACATATGGAAAATAAATCCCGTATTTAAATTCCCTCACACACACATACACACGTTTTCTCTTTTGTGTCTTTTTTTGTTACTTTTAAAAGTCATCGGATTCACCCTCTCCCCCATGAAATAGATCTTCCCAATGATATAATACCCCATCTTGATCGTGGTATGTATTTACCAAATCTACATCCTTTTAATGTATCAGAATTGGTACGTGATGATGGTGGCGATGCCGAGGAGGGTGGTGGTAGTTCTGATAATTATATTGCATGCTGTGATGCCGGTCGACAATGGCCAGGAAATAAATGTTGGAATAAAGACAGACCAAAAGTATATCCAGGAAAAAAATTTAGGAAATTCTGTAAGGAAAAGTGGCGAAGAGATAAAGAATCAAAAGGTGCCTATTGGTGGTCTTGTGGATTCAAACAACTAGAGACTACCACTACTAATACGACAGCAGAAACTGAGTGGATCATAGCAAGACATCATAATCTATTGGAATACAAATGGAAGCGTATAAAGGATGGTATTGGTGCTGTCTTCGGATTTTCTAATGGTGGTAGAACATGTATACCATCAAAGATACCATGTGAGGTAGATTAGTCGGAAATACTGACATGCTACTAATTATAATTTATGATTTACAGGTTATATTAATTCGTCCATTCCTTCAACGTCGTTCTTCGATGGGAGCCTCTCTTTCCCACAATTCGTGCAAATATTTGTATAGTTTAGGGGATACCATCACATCATACTCCTTTGGATTTTCGTATCGTGTGATGGTATCCGAAAATTCCTCATGGAGTTGCTTTTGTACGTATGTACGCGTTTTAGACAAACCATTATCGTCATTATCGTCATTGTCATCATTAACGACGACGACGTTCCCCCGATCAAAGACTAAACGGTGCAGGGGTTCTACCCGGCTAGGAAATACAATCAGTCTGTGTTGCTGTCGAAATGGATGCCGGCATATAATTCCTCCTCCACTACTATTTTGATTCCCCCCCGCTATTACTGCGGTTGGAGGATCTTCATCCGCAAGACACATATAGTCTAACAATGGTGTTTTCTTATCTTGACCACCGAAGAATCGATAAACACGTTTCACACCCGGTATCGTTACCTTCACTAGCTCTTGAGAAAGTTTGATACGGGGTTTTCCATTAAATTGGACTAATTTGTAGACACAACCAAGAGCTGGTTGTGCCTGACAGGTCACAAGATTTGTACCGATTCCAAATGCTGTAATACCATGTTCCTTTTTAGACAATTCGACTAACGTCGCTTCGTTGATATCATTACTCGCTACCACCGTTAGGTCCGTAAATGCCATCCGACGTGTTGGTTCCTCAGTAATGACTTTTTGGAATGTATGTTGACAAGTTGCACTTAATGCAGCTAAGTCACCAGAATCTAATCGTATACCCTTCGGTACGTATCCAAAATCATCTAATGCCTTCGCCACGAAAATAAAATTTTCTAATCCACTTGCGATGGTATCATAGGTATCAATAAGACATAAACAATTATTGGGAAAGGTACAGGCATAGGCACAAAAAGCAGCCAGTTCTCCATCATTGGTTATGCTGCTGCTGGAAGTAGAGGAAGACGATGACGACGACGACGATGACGATGATGATGACGATGATGTAGAATTATTAGCTTTTGCTGTTCGATACATCAGAACTCTTGTTAGAAATACTTCCTTCTTGTTCCTTTTTTTGTTATACAATGTCAATTGAGCAACGACGTCTAAAGACGTAAAGGATTGAATGTAAGAGTGAGCATGAGTTCCCGATATGGGGATACCAAACATCTTTCCAGCCTGGACGTTGGAGGTACCATCAAATCCACCAACGTAACTATATTTACTGGCGGTACCTGCATGGACGATGGACAGTAGTTTATATTATAATATATTGAAATTGAATAGCGAACGAAATGAAGTGAGATTTTCATTTCGTACACCCTTTGCTGCAAAATATTATTCTACAATTACACACACACACAAACTTACATGCACCATCTGGACCTTGTGCTCGTCGTAATCCAAATTCAAGACATGGTTTTGGTTTATTATTTTTTGTTGACGACGACGACGACGACGACGACGACGTACTACTACAGTTATAGTTTGTATGATGTTCGTTCAATTCATTTGCTCGTAGCACCATTCGTGATGCATTCGTGGCAATCAATGATGGGTAATTGATTAAGTTTAATAATGTTGTTTCTAGTAAATGACCGATACCCAAGGTCCCCTCAATGATTAGTAATGGACATTTTGGAAACACAACGGTCCCCTCCGGTACCGAATATACCTTGAGTGATGCTAATGCGTCATTTAATCCATGTAATAAATACTCATCAAAGAATTCCGTGTCACAATGTTGTAAGGCTGGTGTGGATTTTAAATAATCAATATCTTCCACCGTAAATTGAAAGGATTGGATTAATTTTAGTGATTCATCTAAACCACAAAATATAGTATATTCACCCTGGAATGGATTTTTACGAAAAAATAATTCAAAGACCGCAGGTTCGTCCACCTTACCAATCTTCCAATGCGAATACGTCATGGTCAGTTGATACAAATCTGTTAATAAGGCACGAACAAGATTATTAGTAGGACGACTATTACTATTAGTACTGACACCACCGATGGCAGCTGCAGCGGTGGTGGGAGAAGTTGTTGTTGTTGAGCTCATCGTAGTAGTGTGTAAATCTTTTTCTAACTTTTCTTCCTTTTCTTCTATTTCTTTCTTTCTCCTCTATAATAGTGGGAGCGATAAATGTAGCGATTGTCCTTTTACTACTTTTCTCTTATTTTATATCATTGACAGTGTGTGCAATGTGCAATAATAATAAGCGAGCAGTTACTAGGAGCCAAAGTTTGGAGAAAGAAGAGATCAATCGTAGAGGAGGGGGTAAAAGGATCTTGCGCGTCAAAAAGAAAGAGTGTTTCTTCGCGACTTTACAAGTATTCAGTAAAGTACAGTATGTTCATATGATTAGATGATATCCTACGTATCTACTATATTGACATACCTTTCTTACTTGTACAGCAGATTTAGAATTTGATCATGCATGATGATATTCCTTCTTCGTCTTTCATGATGTAATTAATATTCCTCTTCAGTTCACATAATAATGGCAATGGCGATGATCTTCGAGTTGTAGGACTACAGTACTAACTTAAAACTGTCTCTCACGTGTGTATGCATTTTGTATAATCATGGTGTCACAACAATTACTTCTACGAATCTTGACGGTGACATACATTTCGTTGGGTTGTTGTCGGGCATTTACAACGACAACAACAACGACAAGAACAGGAGTATCGCGATCGTCGACATCATTCTCGTCCCAAAAAACAGCGGTTGGTTCCTCAACCGTACCCACCGATACGACGTCTCCTACTTCTTCTTCTTGGTTTTCTAGTGATGACAACAACGACAACAACGACGATTCTGTTAGTGCTGCTACTGCTACTGCTAGTAGTAGTAGTGTGATGAGTGTCGAACGTCTGAAGATTCAACTGTTACAATTGGGAGCTGCCTTAGATCGTGGACAAGCCTATAATCCAACATCAGGATCCTACTATGAAGAAAATATGAACGTTGCTCGTCAAAAAATTGAACAATTATTAGATCAAGCTGCTGCAAAAGCAGTTGCCGTCACCTCCGCCTCCGCTGCTACCACTGCTACAAGTAGTACCGTTCCAAATTCTTTAGAGGATATAGACGGTGAATGGGAATTGATTTTATCGACGGTACCACATGGAATCTTTCGAAGTTCACCATTCTTTTTAGCAATCCAGGTGCGTTTGCGTTTGCGTTGCGTTTGCGTTGCGTTTGCGTTGCGTTTGCGTGGATATGGGTTTGTTACTATAATATAATAATGTGCATATGTATACTAGGACTTCTTTGTTCTGTTCTATTATGCTCTGTTCTGTTCTGTTCTGGTCGGTCTAGTTTAGATTCGAATCAATCATACATGTATTGATTATTCGTTCGTCCCTAATAACGATTTCTTTTTTAACTCTTTTCTTCATTTCTCAGGAATCATATGAATACGCTGAAACAAAAACATTTGAAGATGGGACAAACAAGCCCGACCTATTCTTTAAGTTACACGAGTTACAAACGTGTTCATGGGGTGTATCGAAGGTTGGTCGGATTGCACAATTTATTGATCCTAAATCAAAATACTTATATAGTACCTTCGATACGTCACTTTTTAGTTTGACTGTTATTCCTATCTTGGGGTGGGTAAGTTAGTTCCAGTCCTAACTTCGTATACAAGTAGTAGGCAACCTACCTCATCATTATTTACCTTCATCTTCGTCTCCACATACTTCTCACATCAATATTTTTGATCACCACAAATATTTGTCGTCATTACCATTACGAATATTAATGCCAATATCAATGCCAATATCAATGCCAATATCAATGCCAATATCAATGCCAATATCAATATTAATATCAATATCAATATCAATATCAATATCAATATCAATATCAATATCAATATCAATATCAATATCAACGCCGATTTTAAAGTTTAAACTACTACCCACATTCGGAGGATGTGTCGTAACGGCTGCAACCATAAAAGAATTAACACCTGATGTTTTCCGTGATCGTAAAGTTGCCAAGCTTGAAATGATCGTTGACTATACAACATCACGAAAAGTAGATGGATTAGCTGGGTTACCACTATTGGAGGATATTATCTGGAAAATCAAGGTTCCTGTTGGTGCTATATGGAAATTATTACCATGGAATAAGGGTCGAGATGCTACCTGTAAGGTATATATCAATTACGTCGATCCAGATTTTCGCATCGTACAAGATATCGATGGAGAATTCTTTGTATACACAAGACCGGTCGTACCCCGTGAATTACTCATTTAGTTTTTGAATTAATTAATGGGAAAAACTTGACATCATAATAGCAGTGTAAATGACCGCACGTACGATCAATATTCCTTTCATCTCTCTTCTCGGATGTAAGAATAAGTAAGACTTATTCTAATAAAAAATAAAAGGGCACTCGGTTTATAAAAAATTTCTATTATGACGTCAACCCCGTACACGTACTACACAAACGGTATTATTTGTCGCTGTCGTGGTTATCGTTGTTGTTCTTGCTATTATTATTTTCGTTCGTGCACATTGTTTTCGATGGAACACAAAATCGACCATTATTGTTCGATCCGAATACAATACCAACGCCATCCTTCAAACGCATCCATTTGTATTTCAAAAGACGGCGATGACCTTTTCTGATCTTGGTCAGATTGTAAGACGCCGTCGTGATATTAATATTGGTACTGTTGTTGTTGTTGTTGTTTTTGCTATTGTCATTTAAGTGTCGGAATCCATTTTCCCACCATTTGCTTTGTGGATTCCTCTTGAAACCTTCAAATCCCGGCCATATATTCCCGCCATCACAACACGCGATGTACTCCTCATCCTCATTATCGTCCTCATCATCATCCCCTAATGGATCCAATGTTGTTACGTTGGAAAAAGGTTCGACATTTGGTAAATACAATCCACGATTTAATGTAGTATCATTACGAAGATCTGTTTCATGAGGAAGTGGGTGAATGCGGTGTGGAAATAATGATATACCCTCATCTAATGCATCTTTCATTAATGGCAACAAGTCATGATTTAAATTCAAGACACTATCCGGTTCTGTGAGTAGGACGTACTTCCAATACGATGATGATGAGTCTGATTCCCCCTCCGAGCTCAAGCTCGAATTTGAGTCTGATTCCGAGCCTACTAGGTTGTTATTGTTATTGTTGTTGTATCGTTCACCAAGCCATTTGATTTGTTCATTTTTGGATTTCATTTTCCCTGACAAGGCAAGTTGCATCCCAATAATTGCACCTCTAGGAACATTTTCTAATATTCTACCACTTCCAGGGTGCGTATATTCATACCAATTTTTATCCGTGAGTTGAACGTGAGCAACTTCCATCATTGGTCGTTTATTATCATCAATAATAATAGATGGCGAGGAAGAAGACGAAGTATATCCGATCGTTGCAATCGCATTCGTACTACTACTATTTATGATTACGGTGGGCTGTTGGTTATCAAAAATTATATCCCCATCTTCTTTGTTGTTGTTATTGTTGTTGTCGTTATTATCATTAAATGCTATAGACTTTAATACTTCACATGCATTTCGAGTATGTAAATAATCATTTTTCTTCAATCCCACAATTACAACCCGTCGAATATTCGCTTCAAACAAAGGCTTTAACGTCGCAGCAAGAGAATATGCCGTTAATGTCCGACCCTTATCACCAGTAGGATCTATATGTCTTTTTGCTTTACCCTTTGCCATGTATGGCATAAAGGCTACCATCGCAATGGTATTTTTTGTCAATGGTACGTCGTTTTCTATTGTTGTTGCCGATGATGATGATAGCGACGATGGTGATTTTGGTTTGCGGTGTTGTAGGTAGTCTTTTATTCTCGATATGACGGTTGGAAATAATTTAGCTTCATCACGTGATTCGGAATTGAATATTTGTAACATACCCCACCACTTCGTATACATATAAGATACCAAAAAATTATGGAACAGAAAGAAGATAACGAGGGTTAGTTTTGAAAGATGAATGAGTATAAACTTACTATATATAATATGGGAAGGAAGGAAATGATCTACTACAATTTACCTTCGATAGATGTTCCACATTAAAATCAGTCCAATCCAGTAACATCTTCGCGTGAGGCAGTAATGTACCACGACCATCAAATTTTTTTTGATATAGATTCCAATATGCTACCATAGCACCACTTTCACAGGATGTAATTTGTTCAATCGGTAATTCTAGAAATCTTTTTCGATTCAATAACCATGTAGCAGAAAATAAATCTTGTATCATTATGCCACGTCCGTCAACGTAATTGAGTTTCGTCGGTATTATTTTCTTCTTCTTCTTCTTCTGCTTCTTTGTTGTTGTTGTCGTCGATGATGACGGTGAGTCTTCTAGTGTTGATGTGTTTATTTTCTCTTGGGCAACCGACGACATAGAAGAAGAAAATGACGACGACGACGACGACGACGACAACAGTGATATTCTAATATTAGTATTGATATTGTCAGTATGGACGGAAAATCCAAGCAGGTAGAAATTCATTGACGCGAGAACGATTGATGAGAAGAAAAACACCATCGTTGTGAGATCGAACTTGATAATTGTCATCTTTGTATTCGTTGTTCTTTCCATTATTGATCCCATTCTCGTAATTTTTGTAGAAATTGTAGTACCATTCTGTCGTCGTTGTTGTTGTGTATTTTGTATATTTTAAGATTGGGTCGTAATCTAAAGAGGCCCAATGATCGGAGATTATTTTTTAACTGTATCATACTACGTTTAATACGTACTTACTGCACACATGACGTACATCACTGATTTTGCAATCCAACAAATTCGCGAAGAAATTATTATAAATCAAACAACATCAAACATCAAACATCAAACACATCAAAGAACAAGCATTAAAATCATAAATAAGAATATAAGTATGACATAAAATGGCATCGGCATTCTTTCAAAGCAGACTCGACTCGACATACCGATAGCACTTTTTTCTTTTACAGTACTTGTTTCTTCAAGATGAAGCACATCTTTTTTTTGGTAGTCGTCGTTACTCTTTCAACGCATTGGTACAAGTATGGTTTGGCATTTTCGTCATCGAAACCATCGTCATCTAGTATCACGAGGAGGAGGAGGACCGGTATACTACTAGCTGCCGGTGACAGTAGGAGTGACAATATTAACGAGGTTGGTGACTATTCTTTTCGAGATTCGTGGTGCCTGGTTACGGTGGGCGATCTCCATATGGAAGATGATATGAGTTATCATCAACAAGCTCAACGTGATTGTTTAGATGCATTGGAAGATTTCCCATTATTGGGAGCACCAACGGACGCTCATCATTCATCATCATCATTACCATTATCGTCATCGATGGAACTCAATAACGATATTGTAAAATCGATATGCGAAAAGCCTGGTGGAGATTTAACCGAAGAAGAATTAGGAATATTATTAGCACAAAAATCCAATAGGTGAGTTTGAGATAAATCATCAATGAAAAAAAACGCCGATTCTACTAGTGTATTAGTCTTCCTACAACAACAACAACATTAGACTTATTCGAAATGATATTTTTTTTCCGTATAGTTACTTGAATTCGCATCTCGTGAGTCTTGGTGACCTTGGAAGGAAAGATATTCGACACACCCAAGGTGACGCAGGTACGACGAAAAGTTTCGTTGATGCGAAAACTTTTTTCGATGGATTTGGTGGAATTGATTACGACTTAGTCACGGTGAGTTAATGTGAAAGAAAGAAAAAATAAATATAAACTGAAAATGGATCTGGATTTTATTTGCAGGGGTTTGCTTCGTTGACTCGTTGTTGATTTCTAATGCACATTGTTTGCTATACATTATAAAATTCGTGATAGGGGAATCACGATTTAGAGGGACTTGACGAATTCGATACAGACCAAGAAAATCTGCAAGCTTGGATGGATTGTTACAAAAAACCTACACCATATTTTTCTAGAACTATTGGAGAACGCACTTTGTTACTGGGACTATCAACGGGTCGATTTCGAGATGCTCCCTATTCTTCTCACGAAGTTCATGTAGACGATGAACAAATCGAATGGTTCCGTGAGATGGTTGAATCACATCCAGCTTCAGACGGGTGGAAGATTCTAGTATTTTCACATGCTCCTATAATAGGTTCAGGTTTGCGTGTATTGCAATCTGTACACGTCACGAACGGATGTGCTTGGTTAAACCATTGTTCACCACCCGACGTACGTAATTCTTTTGTACGAATCGTCAAAGACAATCCACAAATCAAGTGTTGGTTTTCTGGACACTTTCACTTATCGCACGACTATGAGGATGCGTTGGTCCAGGCTGTAAAAGGTTCTCCGTGTGCATTTTTACAGGTAGGTGTTATGGGACCTGGGTCAAGTCGAGACAATAAGAGACAAACGAGATTTGTACGTGGATGTGGTGGAGATTTTCTTCAGTTATTTTCTATTAATCACCACGAACGTGTTCCCGTCACAAATTCGAAGAGAGACGAGGGAGGAGATGCCACTAAGGCACGGGTTCGATTGGATGCTACACTCGATTTGAGGACGGGTGAAATGACGTATGCTCAAGAAAAAGGTGAAGGAGAGGATGGAAATGACAGTGTCGATGATTCGAAAGCTGATTGGTTCCAGGCTTATGTTCCACAAGAAGAAGACGGATGCTATCTCGAAGATATCGAAGGTTCCGTATTCGACCACTCGAGGAAGGTTTGTTGGTGGCATATGTCTGATGGCAAAGTACTAGGCCTTCACCAGGGACAATTGGTCGAATACGATTCGGAAACGTTGTCTCCTCTTGGGGTAGTTCTTACCAAAGAACAATTGGCATCGTCCGCCACTGAAAATGGAACCAAAGAAGTTCTGGTCGTGCAGAACAAATCAATATTAGTCTTGGTGGACGACGAAACTCGAGAAATGGAAGTCATACATCCAAATGAAGATGGATCGTACTGGAGAAAGTTTCAACGAAACAAAAAGATCCGACTAGAAGAAAAAGCTAGAGAGGAAATTGCTCGACGGTGGCTAGCACAAAATAATGTCTCAAAGAATATAGACTGAGACAAGGATGAAAAGTGAAAAGTTCTACGGGTAATTTGCTATTTCGCACGGGACTTCGGGGGAACCGCTTACACTACTGTACCGGGCAGAGACAACACACATTTTTTCCTCTTAATATAGTTGAATAGTAAATACGAAAATGCTACTAATAGTTTTAAAGAAATATCATTATTTTTAAGCTTTAATACATTATTAAATAGAAAGATTTTAAAAACTCAAGTCTGTCTAGGCAAATTGAACTGGATCAACCTCCTTCAGAAGATCCTTGTTTTTCGTGGTTAATGTAGCACCGGCACCAAAGGCGATGGCACCCTCACCCTTAACACCCAATGGTGCTTTAGGTACGTGATGTTTCGCGTTCTCCACAATGCTCTGTTGGATATCTTTGAAGGGTGGAAGTTCCATCCCCTTTGCTTTCTTGGCAACAACTTCGGCTGCGAGTTTGCCTCCCAACACGGCTCCCTCCATCGATCCCAAAAACTTTTGCGATGTCCAATCACCTGCCATTGTTAAGTTGGGGATAGGAGACCGTTGACCAGGTCGGTACTTATTACGACCAGGAATTGCAGCATAGACAGATCGAGGAACCTTCACGACAGTATATTTGCGTAGTGTGGCTTTGCCGTTAGGGCCCTGGCTCTTGGTAGATGGCCACTTGTCATCCGCGGCGATTTCTGTTGGAAATAATCGAGCCAATTCTCCCATTGTGGCATCGATGATCTGTTCGTCCGTCTTTGCAATCCAGTTGGTCTTTCCACCTGCGATGGGAGAGCACGGAGCGAAGACCAATTCTAACATACTTTTTTCGGGATCGTAATATTCTTTACACGTGACACTCATGTCAGCGTAGACGCTCAACAAAGGAGAACGGGAAAAGCATAAATGATCCACAGCCTTGAGTTTGCGATCGAACCACATATGCAAATTGATAACGGGGATGCCCTCTAGTTCATCAAATTGACGAAAGTAGGGCATGTTTTGCCATTCCTTGGGAACCATACGTTTCATGATATCCACGGGCATCGCGGACACGTATTCATCGGCGACGACTTCTTCACCACTTCGCATCAACAAATGCTTAATAGAACCATCATCGTTGACGATGATTTCTTTCACTGGTGAATTCATGACGACATCTCCACCTCGTGCCTGGATGTGATCCTTCATGGGAGCACAGACTCGGTCGGGTTGATTGCCATCTAAAAATGCCATTTGTAATCCATTATCTTCGTTTAAGAAACGATTCATGGCGGTCAACACCACCGTCATGGATAACTTATCCGGGTCAATAAAGTCTAAGGCTTTTGCCATGGCGACGAAGACCTCCGAGTTGATACGTTCGGGCATACCGAATTTGCGCATAAATTCGGTGACGCTTAATTCATCCTGTGCATCGATGAAGGGTTGTCCCTCGATTAACATCGGCAATAGTGGTGGAGCTGTTTGGATTTTTTCTCCGAGGGTTAACATTTTTTGATTGAGTAAGATGGCCAAACCAAAGTTGAAGGGTGCGGGGATGCCGGGAATGAAATCAAAGGTGGTAAATTCACCGGGTAATTCTTGCATGGCGAAGATCATTTGATGGATCTTCCATTGCAGATGGTCGTGTATGTCCAGTTCATCGAACAAATTCATGACGTTGGGGTACGCACCAAAGAAAATGTGTAATCCCGTTTCGATCCAATCTCCATCCTCATCTTGCCACGCACTGACTTTTCCACCCAGTACATCACGAGCTTCATAGACAACAGGTTCATGACCGGCATCCGAAAGATACTTTGCACATGCCAAACCGGAGAGACCACCACCAATAATTGCAACCTTTTTCTTTTGGGAGCTACCATTGGTAGCACTATCATCGATCTTCAATTGATTTTTAAAGGTACTGGATAATGCATTCATTTCCCGGTAGTTGTTCGTGTTCTCAACGTTCGGCTTGGGATAATCGACCATGGCGAGAGAAGAAGATGAGGTTTTCGATGTAACCGCACTGCTAGTAGGACCATTGCTCACAGGTGTATAAGGAGCAAATCCCCATGTTTGACCGACCGCCAGGAATCCAAATAATGCACTAGGTGTAAACTTCATTGTATATTGTCGGTGTTAATCTAAACTATGCCTATACTGTAATATTCGAATTGTCGTCCGTAACGTTGTCTCTCTTGTTAATGAACTGCGACTATGAAGAACAGTCAGGTTGTGTTTATTGTGGGTGACAACTGAGTGGATCTTCGATTCACAAAAAATTAATACGATGTGATCTTTGATGTTGTGTCAGGATAGTCGAATAGCACGAAGAAAGAAAAACAAAATCATAGGAAACTCGGCAAGTTGAAGAAACGTCAGTCGACGAACACGCGGAAGGACGTGATTGATTGCTGGATGGATTCTTTGATCGCATCGGGGGCGCGGGGGGAAATTATCTCGCAAGTGCCATTTTTCTCGTTGTCTCTTGCACAAAGAGGGGCTGTTTAAAATTTCCATTCCCGCGCGACGCGGGAAATCAGAACTACCACTAATACTGTATTGAAATGGTCGCTAAAATACTGTATTGAAATAGTCGCTAAATAAAATGCATTCAAGTTTTGTAGTGATGGATGATGGAGCATCAAAACGCTATCCATTAGAACAATCCATTAGTAGAACAAGAAATATCATTCCTATTCCTTCCTATCATAGAACTCGAAAATAGACATTTAAAACAGAAACTGATCCAATAGTGAAATAATAAGAATAATAGTAATACTCAAACCCCGTCACCCCAATAACGTCATGAGTAATTCTAAAGAAGTCGTCCTTTACACAGAACAATATAAACCGTGGTTCTGGCCAATGTTGATTATTGTGTTCCCAATCATGCCACTTATCTGGAAGTACCATGTGACTATCACAGAGAAAGAACTTTCCTTCGGATACAGTTCAAAAATTACATCCAAAAGAGTAGATCGTATTTTTATTAAGGAAGTCGTACCGTTGTTTGATCAGAAATGGGCGGGATGGGGAATTCATTACCACCCTCCGCGGGATAATAAAGCGTGGTGGAGCGGACGATGGGAACGACAATACATTGCGAAGAATGGCGGAGCCGTGAAACTACTGCTTGGCGAGGCTGGAAGCGAGAAAACGACGACCTTCTTTTTTTCGACAGAGGATCCCCAACAAGTTTGTGACATCATTCTCAACAAAAAGTCAAAGTAAAATAAGAACCAACCACTGATATATCCACATCGATCGTCAAGTACCGATTGAGTTGGGGAGCAGTTGATATAGATCATCCTGTCCATCTCTTTCCTATCCTTCCTTTCCAGCTACGTGATATTATCTTTGTCAGAAGAAATAAATTGAATGTTTGTCATACGTCCAGAAATAATAACATGCATCTTTGTCTATGTAACAGTCTTGCCCATACTGATTAACAACTTTTAATTATAAGATATCATCTAGATTGTATATGGTATCTAGATTTTCTTCTACTATTTTCTAGATATATTTCTAAGTCATTTTCTCTCCTTGACCACAATGGTATATACATATCATCAACGACTTACCCTGGACTATTATTCTTTTTCCGATTTATGACAATACCATACGACGCATTATTGTCAACATATAGTATGACTGAAAAGTAGATGAAGGCGCAAGACGCTGGTATATGGACTACCATCAAAGGTTTCCTGGCTTACTCGTCCTTGTGTGACGACTCCACTCCACTCCACTCTGCTCTGCTCTGCGCTTCCCCATATTAGATTCACCTATTAAACGAGTTTCCTACTAATGCTAGTAGTCGAGGAGTGAACCTTCAAGAATCAATCTAAGATCCTTCGAAAATCGTTCTGAATCTAAGTTATTATGAGATTGATGACGACCCGCTGCATATGCGTTTTTCTGTGAAAAATGATATGCTGCGAGACGACTGCTGCGATATCTTAAAAATTCAATCGGACTATGATAATTTATGTCTTTTCTATCGACGACTACCATTGCCTTTTTCACATTCTTTTTGACAAGGTAGGAAGGCACCGATGATGACGACGACGAGGAAGAGGACGATGACGACAACGACGACGACAATACTGTCGATGATGACAGCATATGGACCGCTACTGCGGATGACCACATACTGCTACTAGTACTACTAGTTGTTGATCCATTGTCGTTATCATTTTTTACCTTGGAATAATTTCCATAATCTCCAAATGATACTAATCCAGGCAGATAAGGCAAAGGATGAACTGTCGTAGTAGGACTTGCTACAATTGTTGTTGCTGTTGATGTTGTTGATGTTGTTGCTGTTGTTGTTGTTGTTGTTGTTGTTGTTGCTGTTGGTGATGGTATATCGTCATTATCAATTTCATCAAAAAGATCTGATCCGCTATCACCTATATCTTTCATTGGTAGACGAAACGGGTTGCAATCGTCGTCACTACTCATACTCATAGTGGTACATTGGATTTGTTTCAGATTCTCTAGTTCTTTTTCTGTTACCAAGCAGGAAGATTTTATGTTGTCTTCTGCTCCTATTTCTATTACCGGATCGATTGGGGGAGGTAATATATCTTGTGCATTATGCAAATCATGTTCTGTATAAAATAATGTACGTGGATCAACTAAATCTAACATTTTTTGGAATCGACCATAATATGTATTCTGATTATATTTATCACCATTCAATGAAAACTGTGGTATTTCAATTTCATGTTGTAGAGACGACGACGACGACGACGACGACGACGACGAGTATGATGACGACGACGAGTATGACGGCGAGTATGACGACGACGACGACGACGACGAGTATGAACCTGTCGTTAATGGTGTCGAACAAGTAGTATTTGGCCCTCCTTCTCTAAAAGTTACTGTTGCTACTGCTGCTTTAGGTACTTCACGCTTCATCATCAATAATTGACTCGGAAGTAGTCTATTATTGCCGTTTTGAACATTACTAGTACACGTGAACTCGATACTATCACTAGCACTGATTTTCCGCACTCTTCGGCAATGCTTTCGTAATTCGTGAAGCATTAATCGTTTTCTACAAGAATCGAGATATTCTGGTTCGAACGGCTTCATTACTGATGGCGACGACGATTGCTTGTTGGATTCTCCTTCGGTGCTACCAATCATTCGTCTTGCTTTGCTGTTTCGAAAGACAGTTCGTCAGTTGTACAGTTAGCTATCGTTGGCGTGAGGGTATAATTGAAAACAGTGAAGCCTTTTTAGCGTCTCAGAAAAGAAGAGCGAACCGATGCTATTGTAATATATGGATACTTACATATCACATGCTATCATGCATAATCTCCTGGATGGACGAATCGATACTATCGGCACCAATCGTCAAAGATTTTCTGATTATGGCATTGCAGTATGTGACATCATACTCACTTCATACTTTTTGTCGAGAAAACGGTGCGCTAAGCAAGATTAAGATACGCTTTCTCGAATCATTCCCGTAGGGATATATGAAATATTGAAATATTACTTTGTTTTTCGCGTTACTTTTTATCATTCATTATTTGTGCCCCGTTCGGGCCATCGTGTTCGAGTTTTGTCTGTACGCCAACCAGTATGACGTCATAAACAACTCATCATTCATAAAATAAAACTAATGGAACTTCCGAAACGTCTAATAATACCGTACAGTGATTGGCTCAAAAGAGACAAGTACTGTACATCACTAATGATTCCGACCAACCTTTCCAGGAGAATATGATGTACCGGTAGACGACAAAACAAAGACAGCAATACGAATCTCTCAACTACAGCATTATCAACGTTTATGTATTGTAGCTAACAACTGTACAATTACTCCTTGTCTTCCGAATAAACTGTATCGAAAAGAACGATGATTTTCCCAAATGGTTTTTGCCTAATAACTGGACTTGCTATTCTTTCGGGATCCGACGCATTCAGGTATGTATGCCCGTGCGCCATCTCAACAACGATAAAAAATATTTACCCATTTCTGTCTTTCTTTCTGTCTCAATAACTTACTTCATCTCTTTGTCTTTGTCTATCATCATTATTTTAATTAGTACGAGTAAGGATGTTCGACTAGCTAGATCAACGAGTGCACAATTCGTTCCCAGTTTTTATTCGGCTTATCATCAGCCGAGTAGAAACCTTCGAGTATACAATAAACCGATGTCGTCTATCGAACAAAGCAGGGACGACAACATCAACAACGATCTTCCACAGCAACATCAAAATAATAACAGTAATAGTATCATTCGTAGCATTATCAATACACGTACTATTGCTTCCGCTGCGGTTATGGCTACGGTAGCATTGATTCTGTCGTATCCCTCGTTAAGTTACGCAATTGACGCTGCCACCATTACTGGTGGAGCTACATCATTAGCAGCAGCATCGACGACCGCAGATCTTGGCTTTATGGCAAAATTGGCAGATACTGGATTTTATCAAGCCTTTTCATTGGTATTCGTTAGTGAGATTGGTGATAAGACATTTTTCATGGCAGGATTACTGGCAATGAAAACCTCGAGAGTGATTTCCTTTATCGGTTCGATGGGTGCATTGTTTGTGATGACATTAATTTCTGTTATTATCGGTCAAACCTTCCATGCTGTCCCAGCTGGATTGTTAGGTGGAGAAAGTAGTTTTTTGGGTTCTCTTCCATTAGACGATATTGCTGCTGTAATTGCATTTGCATTTTTCGGATTCAAAACGATATCGGACGCACTGAATTTGGAAGATGGTGAAAGTGTTATGGATGAAGAACTTGCGGATGCTGAAGAGGAAGTTGAAAACAGTGATACCACGAAACAGGGCACACAAATGTACGTATTTTTTTCATTCTGGAAAAACATCTCCTAAGTTGCTTGCTCGCTTGTTTTGGTCTTCGATCATTGCACTTTCTCCATCATACGGCACCCTCACTCTCTCTATATTTTCCGTTTTTTTTCGAAACTCCTAACATATCAAATAATAGCGCCCGTATTTTGAGTATATTTGGTTTGGTATTTGCTGCTGAATTTGGAGATAGATCCTTTTTGTCGACCATCGCCTTGTCAGCTGCACAGAATCCTGTTAGCGTAGCTGCTGGGGCTATCGCAGCCCACGCTGCTGCAACGGGAATTGCCGTTTCGGGAGGTGCTGTTGTGGCGAGGTATTTGTCAGAAAAGGTCATCGGACTTATTGGTGGTACTCTTTTCATTGTATTTGCCGTAACAACCGCATTTGGTATCTTTTAAAAAGAAATAATCATGTTAACAAATATAAGCTACAGCTACTAGTAGGATAAGATGATAATAGTGTATTGTGTAAAATACCGAGAAAAAAAGTAATTTCGTAGAAGTGGTATAATTTCTTTTGTTGACATTTACATATTAAATATTTTCTTGTTTAGTATTGCTAATGTATGCATTTTTTTGTTGTTTCGTACGCCTTTAATATTGTCAAAGTACAATATATTCGTGTTTCCTTCTTTTTCTATATCATGATTATATTTTTTCTCTACCACTTTTTGGTGCATATATCAAAAACGGCCTCAATCAAATCACTTCCTCTCTTTACGACCGCAACTTCCATACTACTAGCGTATGGAACGGGAGCGTCGTCCATACATAAACGCTTAACGGGGGCGTCTAATAAGTCGAAGAGCTCTTCGGAGACTAATGCGCTAATGGTAGCACCAACACCACCACTCTTTGTAGATTCGTCCAAGATGACTAACTTGTTGGTACGTTCTAATGATTCACGGATAGTGTCCATATCAAGTGGCTTAAGGGATCTCAATTCGATAAGATCAATGTCGAATCCTTCTTCTTGGATGGCTTCGATAGAATTAGTAGATTCCTTCACACCGTGTAGGTAGGTTAATACGGTAACGGCATTTCCAGCCTTCACCGTTTCTTCCGATGCTTTTTGTAAGACAGCGGCCTTGTTAAGCGGCATACATTTTCCCAGATCGATCGGACCCTTCGATTCCTTCATTTGTTTGACAGGTGCAAACAAAAAGCATGGACCATTATCACGGATCATACTCTTTGTGATACCGTATGCAGCAGCGGGTGAGGCGGCTGTTGCAATTTTTAAACCAGGAATACCCATCACGTATGCGTGGAAGGGTTGACTGTGTTCGGCTCCAAGGGATTGATTGGGAGCAGTTCCACCGGCACCAATAATCGTCATGGGCATATCAAACTTTCCTCCCGTAGTTGCAAAGGTGTTACCAGCTGAAGATAATTCTGCCATACCGTAAATACCAAAATTTGTGTTCATAAGTTCAACGATTGGTCTGTATCCGTTAAGACCTTCTCCTAGAGCCTTTCCGATGAAATGACCCTCGTCAATAATTTCATCGGCAGCTCTGATGGAACCATACGTTTGTTGTGTTAGTTTTGGAATGTCGTATGATGATCCCGCTTGTAAATCTTCTGCGTGCATAGTCGTGGATGGATCACGAAGCATTTCTTCGTGGATAGCTAAATTGATCGCATCCCCGATCGAAATTTCTCCAGCTTCCGCCTTTGCTATTAATGACGCCATATGGTCTTGTACGGTCGTCATTTGTTCAGGTGATATTGTTCGTGCATTCACCTCATCGGCAAAAGCAGGTCCTACTTTCAGGTTGTAATCGGTATCGGGCGCATCTGGAAATTCCAATTCCTTCGCCAATTCGACGGGTGGCATCGGTGATTCATCAGCAAATTTAACAGCCTCCTTGACTTGTGCCATAATTTCCTTCTTTGCTTCTTTGAGTTCATCTTCGGTAAATATACCCTTTTGATCAATGTACTTACTTTCGAATCCCTTAATTGGGTCCTGTTCTTGTCGAGCCCATGCCTTTTCATCCTTTCGACCACGTTCGTGTTCAGGATCAGCTGGAGAATGTCCATTAAATCTGTAGGTATGGACCTGTAAGATAGCAGGACCGTTACCCTTCCGGATATAATCGATGACAGCCTTACCACCTTTGGCGACATCGGCGGGGTCCATACCATCTACTAACAAACCAGGAACACCATAATGTTTCCCTTGTTCGTAAATGTTCGAATTTTGTGCCACATCCGGAGTGAAGGTATTGATAGCGCGACCATTGTCAATCACTAACAACAGAATTGGTAGATTATCCTTGGAGGCAGCATTTAATAATTCAGCAGTACGTCCATTTTGTGCACCACCCTCACCGACAAACACAACCGCGATCCGATCATCATCTGCAGGTGGTGCCACATTTTGTTTCTGGTAGTGTTCATCATCCGAGACACCTAAGGCGCGATCGATTAGGATCGATTTGGCACCACCCGCGGCATACGGCAATTGTTCACACACTAATGCCCACCCACCTTGGAAATATTGTGCACGATCAAAGATATGCATCGATCCACCTGCACCACGACACGTACCGGTATCCTTCATGAAGAGTTCTGCCATAATAGCACCAGGATCGACACCACTGGCAAGTGCATGAGTGTGTTCTCGGTAGTAAGAAAATTTCTTATCCGTTTGTTTAATACAATAATCCAGTAGACCAGGAATGGATTCTTGTCCATTATCTAAATGCATAAATCCACGAATCTTCCCCTGCATGTATTGTTGATTACAGGCATTTTCAAATCCACGTGCCAATTGCATTGCCTTGTATAATTTTAATAAGGCATCTTTGTCGGATTCCACTGCAGTATCGTAGGCAGCAATTTCTTCGGCACTGTAACCGAATGATTCTTGAAGTTGTGCTGCAACCTCGTCCCATTTCAGATTAATTGGTGCTCTCATAAATGGTTGCTGTTCTTCTTCTTCACCATTGATAGCCTCCGTCGTTTCTGAATCCAACGTAGCGGTCATACTGAACGATGACGTTTGTACTGATGCTGTAGCAGTTCTACTGTTGCTATTTGTATGAGGACTATACAAGTGGGTAGGTCCACTAAAATATTATTATTATTATCATTATTGTCATTTTTTTTTTCCAACAAGCGAGTTGTTATTGTGATTTGTGCATTTTGGATTATTTGAAGGAAAAAAGGAAAATATGAGCAACAAATCCGGAATCATTCATCCAAAGCAACACATACAAGATGTTCTTATCATAAATTTCAATATCATTATGAATAGTATCTGTAGGTCAACATCAGCAGCCAAGCAACACGGATTCAAGGACGACGACGACGACAAAACTTACACAAATGCGGTGGCGGTAGCCAGGCACATTGTCAGGGCTGTGGCAGATAACTTCATCTTTTATATACTATATTTTTGTTCTTCAAATATAATGCAGTATTAATGAGTACTGTACGTATTGTATAATATAATAAGAGAATTCCTAATTTGAAGAAATAGCGAATTGCTTTTTTAAATCGCTCGACAAGCAATGCGGGATATTTAAATATGTATCTTCAAAATCGTTGTTGTCGTCGTCGAATATTTTCATACATCATCGTATGATGCTGTTGGCTAAAACAGAGCCAAAAATTTGTGAAAAAATGAACAACGTGGTGTTTTCTTCGGGTGTTTTTTCGCCTCGCTATGATGTGTGGTTAAGCAACGGTATGAATGACGTCACAAAAAGAAATCTGGCGCGCCGGCGTAAAAACTTTGACACCCCACAAGAACCCGACACAAATATTCGACGACATCGACATCATCAATTTCGCCTGAAAATCTGAAAGTCACAGATAGACATCACGTCGGTTAGCAGAATTCTTTTCCATTCCAAATTCGCATCGCATCGAAATCTATAAGTCAAGAAAGATAATATGTTGTTAGCAAAATTCTTTTTCGTAGTCGCCCTCCATGTAAAAGAAGCATACAAGATTTCTTGGGTTGGAAGGGGGAAGAAAAAAAGAAAGATCTGCTCTGTTTGATATTGGAACCAGAAGGCTACCTTTAATAGACGCGAAAGGAAGCGTCAAGGCATCAATACAATACAACTTGACGAACATTTGAAATAATAATAAAGAAAGAATGCGATGTGTGACATTATCGTGGCGGGCGTTAATAAGAACAAGAACAATAAGCAGTACGTCGTCGTCGTCGTCGTCGTCGTCGTCGTACAGACATAGTAGCAGAATCGTCATCACTCCTGTCTCCGCCGTCACTACTACTACTACAACTATTAATAGAAGTATTTCTACGTCTCCCTATAACAACATACCCACCACAATCTATAATTACAATGATAGTAATAATTCATATGATTCGAGATTACAAGTACCGCCCCATCGTCAAGTTGCAATCGTCGGTGCAAAGAGTATGGTTCGAGAGGGTGTAAAAGAAGGAGGAGGAGAAGAAGAAGAACGTGGTAATGTTAGTACGACGGCTATGATTGGAGACGTATTAAAAAGTGGATTAGACCAAGCAGGATTAACAGTAGTAGATTTGGATGGGATAGTTGCAGTTCCATCTTTGTCTGGGAATCATTTCATGGAAGCTCATTATCAAGCAACGGCACTGGGATTATTTGAACAAAAACAAGATAAGCCACTCCACTGTCATACATTGGATACCGGTGGCGCTGGACCTGTATCGGCATTATTACATGGAGAACAGATGATCTCATCAGGAAATAGTAGTAGTGGTATGGATGTTGTAGCGGTGATAGCAGCAGATGCAGTGGGTAGTATGACAGGAAAACAATTTCTAAATAAGGCCGATGATGTTTTCTTTAAGCTACGAGATGAATTAAAATTACCAAAAGATTATGTAATATGTCCAGCCATTCCTCACGGATATGATCGTATCACTGAACATCAGCTATTATCGTCATCATCGTCATCTGCTTTGACAAGAGATCAATTGCGAATGACGGTGTGTTTGGAATCATTTCATGCTGGATTACATCCTGAAAGTCTACAATCGCAAAAGGCAGCGTCGACGGCGAATAGTAAACAATCGTCATCGTCATCGTCGTCGGCCTCGTACGCGACATTATCGGAAGTCCGAGCATCTCCATTAGTGACAAATAATATATCACAAATGGAATGTGCGAGACGAGCCGATGGTGCAGCATGTTTGATTTTGGCAAGCAATCAAGTGTTACAAGAACGTAATCGATGGAAGGCAGGTATACCTGTCGTTATAGGTGGTGGTCAAGCCTCTGGACCACTGTATCCACCTCAAAATATCACAGATTATACGTATATGTCTTGTAAGCAGGCTATGGATCAAGCATACGCTAGTGCTGGAGATTTATCTGTTAACGATATTCAATATTTTGGTCTGTATGATTGTTTCCCAATATGTTTGATCCGTGCGATAGAGTCTTGTGGATTAGTGGATGATGGAGGAGGAGGAGAGTACGTGCAAAAACAATATGAACGATTACTGGTTGCAATAGAAAATGGCACGGTCGAAACTTTACTTACCGACCCAACCTTTTTCCCTATCAACACACACGGGGGATTGTTATGTTATGGTGCGCCATGGGAAGTCCCAGCTATGTTCAATATTGTGGAAGCAGTTGATCAACTCCAAGGTCAATCTCAAGGACGTGTCATTGATAATTGTCAACGTGCACTTGTTTATGGTAATGGTGGTGTATTGTCAGCATCCGCCGTGGCAATACTCGAAACGAGTTGCTTGTAGGTAGCTTAATAATTAATAGATCTTCGATTCATTCATTCTTTTACTCATTCGTGAATCCAGTAGTTATACTTTACATAGAAGCAAGACATTGTAATATTGGATGGTTGTGTGACGGTTAAGGCAACTATAGTACTTTGGTAGATCAAATAATATGCAGCGACAGTACGAAATAAATGATTCCGTACTAGGTTCGTTTCTTGTAGATAGATAAATTGTTTGAATCAATTGATGATTGATGAGCATCGAATCCTCCACCCTGCTACGTTGACCACATACGACGAGCCAAGCTGAGTTACAGGTATCTAGTAAAAAGACCACCAACTAAAGAATGTTTCCAACGACTGCTAACAATAATTAGAATACTTATTTTGTGAACAGATGAAACTAGTTCAGTCTTGCTGATGTAGACTCGACTCACTCGATTCGCGTAACGGATCATTTTTGTCGCGTACAGCAATCGAAAAGAACCAATCAACACTGTTTATTTTTCGTGACATCATTCGATGAAA
This sequence comes from Fragilariopsis cylindrus CCMP1102, assembly GCA_900095095.1. Classification (NCBI taxonomy): domain Eukaryota; phylum Bacillariophyta; class Bacillariophyceae; order Bacillariales; family Bacillariaceae; genus Fragilariopsis; species Fragilariopsis cylindrus. Next base: position 123,634 of record FMBT01000359.1, read on the forward strand.
ATACAACATCAAATGACATCACTCTAATTCGCGTTTATAATTTGATTGGATTTGAATTTCCTCACGATGTTACTGTGTATGTTGTTGTCATGCGTCATAAATGCGTTGTAAAAGCGAAATCTAATACTAAATACACAAGTTCTGTCGAGTTTCAATTTTATAATGCCGATCATCTCATGTCCATCATCGATCTACTAGAGAAAAAATGGAATCCATCATCGGCGTCACAATAAGCAAACTTTTGTAAAAAAGATGAAAGGCATAGTAGTAGTTCTAGTAGTAGCACTGGTACTACAGTTGTTGTCGTTATCGTTGTCGTCATCATCGCCAGATGCGTACTATGTAGAAGCGCTTCAAACAACGACATCAGCAGCACGCCGTGGTCGTAGTGGTAAATTTAATATACAAATACCGGTACAACAACCCGACGAAACGAAAAAGACAATCAACCATCAACATCAGAATCAGAATCAGAATCAACATCGACATGATGTGACATTGATTCATCAGACGAAAAATATATTCGATAATAGTAATAATAATAACGAAGAAATTCAATTGATTGTTCCGGAAAAAGAACAATCCTTTTATCAAAACCCAACAACATCGATATTAGCTGTGCTTGCCGTATTCGCCAGCATATCATCGGTGGATAGTAATAGGAATGGCGTTACTTCATTATTTTCACTACTGCTCAATAGTGTACCAGCTGTAGTAACAGAATCATTTGTTGCTCTGGCTTGCTCTATCATTGTTGTATCAATGGTAACAGCGATGGTAGAAACTATGACAATGACTCCAACATTTAACGGCAGCGGTTCACAAGAACGGTTTGATCAGTCGACATTTACTGGTCGATTCTTTAAAATGTTATTAGGATGTGATCCACGTTTACTATTATACAATGAAGAAGAAGTTCGACAATGTTTAGCTATCACAAAAAATTACCAAGATTATTATAATAATCATATTCCACAACCACAACAAGGTAATAATAATAATACTAAGAAAGAAATTGATCGGATGTTATGGGAAGCGAAACGTATTGCAGATTCGGCCTTACATCCCGACACAGAAGAATGGATCCCACGTCCCTTCCGTATGTCCGGATACTTACCCTTCAATGGACCCATTTGTGTAGCAATGGTCGTGGCACCCACCACCACCGCCTTATTGTTTTGGTCTTGGTTAAATCAAAGTCAGAATGCATTAGTTAATTATTACAATCGGTCAAGCAGCAGTAGTAGTAGTAGTAGTAATAGTAGTAGCTCTTCATCAGCATCAACGAAGATACAGACACAGACTACTACTACTACTAACAACAATAAAAATGACATTGACACAATCCTTCCTCTTGTGAAGAGTTATGCAGTGGCTGTTGGTACAGCACTCATGATTGCCTTTGGTCTGGATCACATGGTTCATAGTAATTTTGATGGTGAACAAGCAACCTCTATTGCACGCTTCATCTCATTCCCCAGTGCTATTATTGCCTCCAGTTTAAATTGTTTTATTGTTCGAAGTCCAGAAATTGATACGGGTATACCCTTACTCGATGAACATGGTCAAAATACTATTTTACCGGGTGAAACATCCCAAATTGCCGCACGGTATGGTGTGTATGCCACCACCGCCTCGAGAGCCATTTTACAAGTACCGACCTTTTGTATCCCACCCTTACTACTCGATTCGTCACTACTACCCTTAAAGGACTACGTCCAATGTAATCCATCGACCGAAGTACCAATCACGACATTTTTATTACTAGTAAGTTTTGGTATTGGATTACCAATCGTGATTGGGTTATTGCCTCAACTGAGCAAGATTCATGTCAAGGATGTGGAAGCAAAATATGCCAATCTTGGATATGAAGAATTTTATTTTGATAAGGGACTTTGAGTTAGTTAGAAACTTCCTAATAGCTAAGTTAGTTGAGATGATTTCGATTATTATGATTCCGCAAAAAAAACAACCAACACGACGATATACAAATACCGCATATATATAACGGAACGGACTTGAAGCATCCTATAATTAGCTGAAAGCAAATTAAGAAATTAAAAAAAATGATTAAATATTCCTGTTTAGTTTAAAGAAAGCAGTCACGATTCTGAATATTTTTTTTATGTCTTATCTAAATACTTCAAGTACTGTAGTAGGACTAGCAATATACGACTATAGTCCTAGTAGTATATTAGCAGTCCGTCTTCCTTCTTTTATTAGAATCCGATTCTTTTTCTTCCTGATCTTTTGCTGCTTCTTCTTCTTCGTTACTAATTATTTGGATCCGTGATAATCCTGACACAGCTTTCGGCAATCGGAAACTAACACAGTACATATTTTTATTTGGTGCCACATCCCGTACCGGATAGATCGTCACATTATCCAATTTTTCATCGAGTGAACATCCCAAAGCGGTTTCCATTCGATTCCAGATTTCTGTTCTGGATTCTTGTATGTCTTTGGGGGCGAAACAATGGACGTGTATTTGTGGTTGTTGTTGCGAGAGACTACTCGTAGTAGGATATCCCCGAAATGCGTCAAGAAATTCCAGAGCCGTGGCGGGTAGATTCATAATATAATGATCTGGACGGATTTTCCGATCTTGTAATTGATGACAAAAAGCCCTGGCATCCATGTTGTATATATACAACTTGCAAGATTGTGGTGATTTATTCCACTCTACCAAATCATTATTACAATTAATGTAATCGCATTTGTTCCGTTTCGCGTTAATGACTAGATATTCATACGAGGAAGGATTCAAATCGTTCGCGTACACCTCTATAGGAAGTGAAGCATTATGCGTATTATCAGGCATCGTCTTTGTTGTTCCCGTCGTGAGCAGCGGAATAGGCATCATCATCTTTGTTCCCGCCGTGAGTGGAATAGCAAAGGGTCCAATTCCTGCCATTAAATCTGCCACGATGACACTGACACTACTGACTTGTTGTGGTTCTGTTTTAATTTTAATTCTATTCACAGCATCTTGTTGAATCAATTGCACCAATCGACGATGTTCTCCACCTAACCGTGAATTCCAATATACTTTCCGAAAATCTAATCGATATTCGCATCCTTCTTCTTTCACCACAACATCACTCCAATTATTATCATTATCATCATCATCATCATTAGAATTACCATTAATACCATTACTAGTAGCAATAATTTCCATTCCAAATGTACGGTACTTCGTATCAATCGAACCTAATTTATTTACCACCGTTTGAATTCTGGGTGAATTTTTTTCGAGTAATACTTTCCCCACCAGATACTTGTAGGGTAATAATTCCTTCCGTAAATTAACATGTGCCAGATGTCCTACTGCCTCAAATGCGGATGGAATTTCTTGGATACCCTCTGGTACTAATAATCTGGTCAGTATTTCTTCGGTGGTCCAATCCTCATAGGACAGAGTAATGGTATGACGACCGAGCCGACAATTATTATTGCCATTGTCTTCTTCTTCTTCTTCTAGTAATGATTTCAAGATATCATTCATCTTCGTGTTATTATTACCAATATCGGTCGTCGGCGTCGGCGTCGTCGTCGACGATGATGATGGAATGCAACTAATACCCGATCGTTTTGGATCGAGAACAATTTTTCGATAAGCCTTTCGGTTTTCGTTGGCACTACTCAAATACAAATCATCATCGTCACCATCGTCAGCAGACAATTCGACAATCACAGACAGCAATGGTCGACATAACATCATTGATTTCAATTTTTGTCGTAATTCATTCGTTCGTCGAACAGGAACAATCAATGCCGGAAAGTCCATCGAAACCTCAAAGGAAGATATTGGTGGAAAATCTGTCACGGGATACACATAACTATTGTTGTTGTTGTCGTCCTTGTTGTTGCTGTATTTACTATTATTCTCATTTTCGTTGCCATCTAGGATTGTCGTCGACGACGACGATGATGACAATGATACTGGTAGTGGTTTCGGTGGAAGTAATGACGATAACGTCACAAAATCGAAAATAGAGAAAGACGGTACTGAAGAATCATTGTCGTTGGTGTTCCTTTCACTTTTGTTTCGTTTCTTTTTCGTCATTGTATGTATGTAATGATTTGCTTAGTATGGACAACTTAACTTTTATATTATAGAGAGAGAGTATTGGTCGCCGTTCCCTGATCTGTATTATCACGTAATGAGACTCTGACCTCTGGTTACTTTTTTGTGTTCCAGTATAAAATGAATAATTTGACAATCCATAAGAATCCGCATTTTCAAATTATCGATCGAATCTTTTTAGTGGTTCACGTCTGTCCTACGTTCAGCCGCTAATCAATTTCGATTTTTTTAACTTACATTTGTTGAAAGAATGCAATAATGCAATACTGCAATGAAGACTGTTATGTTGCTGTTTCTGGAATGGTTTCCCATCCCATCCCATCCCATTCAGATATTAGACTTGCTTCCCACCACATTCAATCCTTGTCTTTGAAAATCCTTCTATGGTACATCAAAAACTATTTCCAGTCAGATGCAAGGATTGAATTGTTCAAGCTCCTACCAGCCTAGACTACTACATAATAAGGCAAGTTGGGTAATTTGATTCACATAAAACATAAATTAAAGTTATAAGCTATAGTACTACAGATATGTAAAGATCTTCTTTCCGTGAGTAGAACTACCATGTGTAGTATACTTGTGCCAATTATTCTCCAACAGTAATTTGGCTGTACAGACTTACAGACACTCTGAGTACCTCTATCTCTTTCACACTTAAGTAGAATGGTGAAGGAAGCAATTCTAATAATATCTGAATAGGATGTGATGGCAAACCATTTCAGCAACAGCAATCTAATCTACACCAATTTTAACATATACCAATTCTATGTTCTATAATATAAAGTGGTGAAAAAACACAGTGTCTTTTATATATCATCGATCATTGACAGTATTTTTGATTGCTGATACCTCAGTACAAATCAGCTTTTACAAGCTGCTTATTATGTAGTATTATTGCAAGCACTACCTCTAACTGATGAATTTGGTTTTACTTAGCTCATTCAAGGCCTTTTTTGCTAAGCTAAGATAATTAAAAAATATATAATAATGCAAACAATACGTTGGAGTAGATTCATAGCTCTTTTCATTCTAGTTGGTAGAAGTTGTTTCAACAAGTGAGATTACATTGTCTACTGCTGATAGGATCGGAGATGGCAGAACTTAGATACTTTTCATTTGTAAAGAGTACCTCAATGAATATGCGCTCAATAACCTGTAGGAGGAGTGACCTAATGATCCAATGAAAGAGGAGTAAGCAGAGTCTCTTGAAAGGAACATAGCTCAAACATTCTACTATGTATGCTAAGTAGCCAATTCGTTGCCTTGACAGACACAACGAGGACGAGGCTAATTAGCACGGAAGCTAATAGTTGGTGGGTGACACCAGGAGTAGTAAAAGAACAAATGCGTCACGGTATTCTAGATCTTAATGTTAATTAAATGAATAGAAGTTTTATGGAATGTTATCATTCTACATAAGTGAAACTTCTGGGAGAGATAATGGATCAAACATCCGGATTGTATCCTGACCATTAGTTGGTGGGGGTTCGTTTCTATTTGTGTTGTGTATCCATTTATTCCATAGTGCATGTATAGTGGGATCAAGTTTACTAGCTTTACTCGATGACGCCTGATCACATCCAATCATATTCGCATATCGTAAAATCAGATCCATTTCTGGACGACGGCTATCATCATAATTTTCTAGTCCTCTCATTAGCCAAACCATAGAATTGTCGTCGTCATCATTCTTTTCCTTCTCCTTGTCATCTACATAATGTTGTTTTCTGTAAGCTGACGTAATTGATTCGACCAATGAAGCTGCACTTCCAATCGCTTGATTAGCACCCATTCCTAATGTCGGATGCATTGCGTGGGCGCTATCTCCGAGAAGTGCAACACGTCCACCTGGACTTAGCCACGTCGTGGCGGGTAAACGACCAATAATAGCTCGTTCGAAAATCAATTCTTCGGGCAATTCCTTCAGAACGTTAAATACAGTAGTATTCATTTGAACAGTAGAAAGTAGTGCAGCTTTCACTCCGGATAAGCCTAGACCTCCTCTTCCACCGGAAATCGCCATTGCCTTTTCCGTATCAGAAACACGGAACTGGAAAAAGGTATGATTTGCACCACAATCATTGACGAAAGCAGTCCAACGGGGTGGACCAGATGTTGTATCTTCGCCTCTACCTTCATAGGAGATACGTTTTACACCATTTGAATATGGTCGTGCATCTTTGGGAAGGGAATCGGTACTTACGACTGCATTCCAATTCATTTGCCCAAAGTATACAGGCTTATCAGATGGGTGCATGGTTCGTCTCACAGATGAAAATGTCCCATCGGCACCTATCACAATTTAGCTTTAACAATATTTCCATTTTCAAACAACAGAAATACACCACCATCATCATCATCATCATCATCATTCGTCCCTATCATTTCCTTGTATGATAAAAGACTATGATCAGTTACAACATGTCTCGATTACGTCAACATCGTCAGCATTGTTCTCGAAACTACTTGAACTGCTGCTTCGTTTCTTTAGCACATCATTCAGCACATTAGCAAGAATGGAACGGAGTGCATGCCAACGAATCAAAGTGGTATCGGGATATGCTTTATTCATATCAATTTCCCTAATGATGGTTTCGATGCCATTATTATTACTGCCATTATGCACAACACTCACGAAACCCTTTTCGTATGAGCATCCGCCTTTGCGAACCAGGTTGGGTAAATCGGGATGGATTCTTTCAAGAAAGGTTTTACCACATGGCCAGATTGAAAGCATTCCAGAACTTGATTCACGTAGTTTCGGATCACGTTCATAAATACGAATTTTGCAAGAAGAAGAAGAAGCAATATCAGTAGATCTTGAAAGTCCAATTGCGGTGACAAGACCAGCATGACCGGCACCAATAATTGCAATATCAACACATGTATAATTCTTTCTACTGTTGTTATTATCTGGAGGATCATCAAGTCCCTCCCACCATTCATTTCCCTCTTCGTCGTTCGAGCATTCTAGTAGGTCTTGTTGTTCTACGCCTAATGTTCCCCATTCTGGAAATACTGATGCTGTATCTCTTAAGGCATTGACAATCTGGATACAACATACCAGTCTGATCAGCAGAATATTTCTACCTTTCATTTTCTTTGCTTTTCGATGTCAGATTGTCAGATTGTCGTATCGAGTATATGTCTTACAACAGTATTATGTATTACTGACTTCAGTACAGTATCAATAGAGTATACCTACTGTACCAGCTCGTCTCTTTATTAGTCAATTTTATCTTCTAAATACACCCTTTCACACATCACAACTTTCGAACTTTCGTCGAAATATAATTATAAAATTGCTTGAATTGTTAGGGTGAATGCGTGCGCCAAGTAAATCACACATCATAACTTCGAACCTACATCAACGATGCGAAGGTGTAATCACTGTTCTCTTTTGTTCCAAGCTGATCAATCAATCGTATCACAAGCCATATTTGAATATCGATACTAGTATATTGAATATATTAATATTGATACACTGAATGAGAAGTATTGAGTTTTGTATTGTTGTCACGAATGAAATCATGCGCGTCTGACAGTACGTCGACCGACATGATATATATTATGAAAGAGAACACAAAATGAGATACTGAGGTGCGATCGAAAAAAATAGCCTTACTACTAGTATGAAGGAAGGACATCCAAACCACCTGCAGTATGAAACTGTATTTTCTATTTCACCAAGTTACTAGTATCTATAATTTATACGAATTGAAACATGCAATTTATATTACTATATCTATATTATATGGTAGTATGTCCTAGCTACTTCAAAGTAGTAGTATTAGGAATGTGAGCGGGCGGGGAAATAAAGATAGATATTAATTAGGGGTCAATCAAATAGTAACCTACCATCCTCAAGCATCAATCCCTCCTGGATTAATTTCTTTTTAATTTTTTCTCTTGATTTTCCACACCATTTTTTATGCCGATTCCAATCATTTCTCTGACAGTGTGCTCCACAATAAAAGGCTACACTACAACTATTACATCGAAATAAATCAGTGCCGGGTGCACCAATTCGACTACAAAACATACAAATACGCTTGCAACTTTTTTCACGCATATGATGCCCCCGACCAATTTTCGGCATTTTTTTTAATAACGAATCATGGGTACGGATGGTCGGTGATAATTCTTCTATTGGTAGGAGTTTGATATATTTAATGGCCTCCTCATCCTTGGGACGACGTCCATCTAACATATAACTCAAGACACCCTTTTGTTCTCGTACCGAAAATCCACAATAATCATAAATAAATTCCTTAAAACCCACTGGGATCATACTAATACTGTTGTTGTTGGTATTATTATTAGTCTCGTCCTGTTGTCGTGTTTCCACCTCGTTCGTATTTAGTTGTGTGGCCTTGACCATCACATACCCCGGAGGAGTATCCGTATTCAAAGATTCGATAGTAAAATTTTCTTCAATATAACATCGTACCCAATACCATAACACTTTGGCAAGTCCTTCACCTCTCCGTGATTGCTTTACCGCAATCATTTCTATTGTTGGTCCCATGGATGGATCTAATGATCCATCCTTATACGTCAGATGACATCGAGCAACTTCTTCCTCTTTTTCAAATAAAGTAAAGCGTGTTGCTAAACCACCATGATCGTCATCGTCACAGTCACTACTACTAGTACCGTCATTATCGTCGACGTCGGGTCCACAACCGGTCACGGTGATCAGACGAAAACCTTTCTTGAGTTGTTTTTCGATTCGTTCATGACGAATTACTGTTTGAAATCCATGAAATCCTTCACGTTCTTTTTCATTATTGATAAATGTCTTGATCCAATTCATCCCCGCTTCTGTTGTGGATTGAAATGTAACATACTGACCAACATTCGGATCACAATCATATTTCTCATCATTGTGTTTTTCCATAGTACCTTCTAGTAATATATTATTGTCCGTCGTAGTATCGTTATTATTGTTATTATAATAATTACGTGTCACTTTTGCTTTCTTTTTTAATTTTAAATTGTAGACATTTTTCTCTTTATCTTCCTTTACTATCAATTTTATGGAATATTTCTTTTCAAATAGTTTAAAGAATTTACGTAACACCAGAACCTTATCACCACTGTCGTCATCATTACAACCGTTGTTCATTATTAAGTACATCGTTGCATGATGATTACGTGGTGTTGGATTAGACGTCCCACTTTCCCCCACATAGTCCCAATCAAATGCCCATTCTGTTGGTTCATCCACTACATTAAACCTCCAATCAAAGACAAGATCTTCTCCGTTGGACATAGTAATAATACCATTTAAGTTGAAATGCTACCTCTTTTCTTCATATCCTCTCCTACTTCAAGTACTGTAGCTCTCAAATTAAGTATTATTGTGCTACTAGTACGGTATGTCCAATTTTAAATGAAACTTATGTGTCCATCGTCAAATCTACTGTATTATTGTGCGCTTACTTTTATCGGCATGGGTGGTGTCAAATTAAAAAATTGAGCAAACTTGCAAAGATTTTTTCATCCCCCCGTATCTCCTGAATTCACTTTTCAAACAAGGATGACAAATAACCTGTCATTTATTCAATAGCAAATATGATAAAGAAACAACAGTACTAGGTTTTCTCAAACTACATGGAAAATAGGATCATTTTCAACAGGCTATTTTAAGCATGCCATTTATTCATATATAATATTCATAGTTTATTAGTCAGTTGCTCAGTTGCTCAGTACATGATACACAGTAGAGTGAAAAGAATAAGATGAGAATATTAAAAAGATCTTTTGCGCTTTGATGTCAATGTAATAACACGACGGAAGAAACGATTTAAACGTAAAAAACCAAAAAAATCTTGGTCGTTTCACCTCTCAATCGAAGCCAATACGAATCGAACAGCAAGATTAACAGCAGCAACAATAACGACAGGACAGGACAACAAAAGGTCTCTGGCTTGGTAGTGAAGGAGGGAAGAGCGGCGAAGAGAATTTGTTTGTTCGCTCGGTCGCGATTTATTATTCGGTTGGGTGTCCACCGAAAAAGTTCTTCAGATAATACTAAAATTGCGAAGATGTACTTTCTATGCTCCTGACTGGGAATAATGTGATGGGCGAAAAAAACAAAAAAGAGAATGTTTCTCTTAATGGATAACAATGTAGAGCTATAATGAATATTGTACTGCATTCGTATCTTATATTGAGGTGATATCAATCGTACACCTAATAAAGAAAACAGCAAACCCCCTGCTTATCTCCTCCCCCCCCCCCCCCCTTCACGTTTGTCCTCATCATATGCACGCACGTATGTTACTTATTGTTGTTGTTGTTGTTGTTGTTCATTGTCTGTTTTGTCTTTCTGTTTTTCATCATAGAAAACCATTTCCATACTGTTGTTGGAGCATGACCTCGGCTGGACATGTCTCTCAGATGCATTCGCCGAACGAAGCCATTCTTTGTTATCAGCCTTTGATTTCGAACAGGACGTAACTAGATTTCTCGTGACCGATGTTGCCGCTTTTCTAAAATCTTGATCTTGAGGATCAGTGTTCCCGCTACTACTACTACTATTACTTCGATGCCGTCGACTCGATTCTTTCACCTTACGAACAGATGATGCTAGACGTCCACGATGAACTGGACTAGCTGGATTGTCACAGCTTGAGCTAGATCTGCTACTCGCTTGATCAGTAGATAAGGATCTTGGCTCATTATTGCTGCTACTACTGCAATCTTGAGAGTTTTGTTTGCAAAGAAGAGGAATGCGTCTCTCTGAAAGTATGTTGAATACATTCCTTTTGATACTCTTTGATCTTACATCGGAGCTGCTATTAGTAGTAGTAGTAGTAGTATTATTAGTAGTCACAACTGTTATTTTCGTTATCGGGTGGACTACATTCGACGCATTGACCGTAACTTTACTGCAAAGATCGTCTTCAAATGTACCATGGATTTCGTGTACTAGTAGCTGATGAGATTCAGTTTCATTATCCTTCTGGTATTCATTCAATAGAGGGAAAAGAGATCCAGGAGTGTAGGATGGAGCAGTCCATGTCGCATCGTTATCCCATACAGTGTTTTCGGATGATGCAGATGTTGGAAATGGATCAAATGCGAAAGATCTTGTAAAGGATGGAGAAACGGGTTCACTTTTAATGGATTTAGATCTTCCCTTATTAACTACACGTTGGATGGAACCATCCTGCATCACAGTCATACTATTGTTCACACAATGATGTGATGGCGAAAATGAGTTATGTGCAGTGGAAAGGGATGGCAAGTCACCAGTATTTTGGGCCCACTTATCTTCTAGGTCGTTGTAATTTGACAGCCCAACAGACCGAGAACGAGTTGCAGGAAATTTGGGATCGACCATCGAAGATTTCCGATGACGTTGTTCAGGAGTGAGGTTGATATCTGCATATCTTCCTTGCAGCAAAGTAGTTTTTGATGATGGTGTTGATGGCGCTGATATATTATTTGGTTTATTGCGACTTGGAGAAACATTGAGAGGTACACTATTTGTTCTTGTTTCTTGTAGTTGACAATCAGCCGAATCCATAGAATGACTTGCTAACAAGGCTCTGGATGTATGGATGCGAAATCTAGCCCTTATTAAACATTCTCGCAATTGTTGAGAACTTTCTCCTTCGAGTACTTCTTTAGATGATGACAATGATGACGTTGCTGTCACAATATCTGTCATCCCAACCTTCATCACGGCACAACTATTAGTAACATCCATGTGCTTCCTCCGCCTGTCTTCTTTTATCAATTTGACTTGACTGGGTTGAATATTCATCGTCGATGATGGTGTTGATGATGATGATGATACGGATTCACCTGTTGTACCAGCTTGTCTCTGAGCTTGTCGTCGAAGTCTTCGTACCTGATGTTGAACTAATCGATTACGATAATTGGGCAGCATACTCTGCTTGTATTCATCTCCACACAGTTGTGCTTTACGAATCGGTGACTGAGAAGAAGAAGAAGAAGAAGCGTCGTTACTTTCATATGACAGCGCAGGAATATCAAGAGGAGAACCCGGTCTCCTTCTTTGTAAGTTCCTTTTTTGAGTTTCATTGGATTTTTCTCTCTCTTGCTTTATTACCCTCGTCGGCGTCGTATTGCTATACTCTGATGACGAACGAAAAGTTTGTTTCGGCGTGGATTGAATACTATAGGAATTGTTATTTATTCCATCGTCTTTTATCCGTTCCTCATGACATGATCCAAGCATCAATGATCGAACTTTCTGATCCAGTAATATTCTTTCATCATAAGGAGAACCGTCGTGATAGTTCAGATAATGATCGGCCATATCGCTTCTCCTCGAGATAAATTGAATATAAACGTCCTTTGAATACTTCTTTCTATGAATCTACTCGTCTACAGTAGTTTTTGTTGGCGTTCTATTACACTTGTTGGGGAAGGAGGATATCATGTGACATTGAAATACTAAGCGAATGATCCAATTGTATCCTCGTTGTATGTTTTCTTGTAAGTAAAGTTGTCAATTTACTAAAAGTAAATGAATCAGCGCGTGGAATGCTCTTTTTACTTATGGAGAGGAATGTCACACAAACAAAATACTTAGTAAATTCTGTTGGATCTCTAAAAAAAGGTAGGCGGCAATACAATTTTTCACCTCTTTGACCACGTACCCCATTATTGAAACAACGTACACCTATTGGCGCAGATTAACCGGGACTCAGAGAGAATGTACATCTTCTCTGTTGTGTAAGAGCAATTAGAAATTATCGTATTTAATTCTTGGAAGCGCCAAAAATACTTTCCGTTGTCTTATAATTAATTAGTCAAAGGGCACAATTACCACATTATTTTCTTGAAACAACTTACACCTAGTACAGTACTAGCTCCAGACAATTCCTGATTGTTCATTCGTGCTCACGAAAGAGAACGTGATTTCACGATACAATTCTCTACTAATACAACTTTTTTGGAGACAATAAGCGAATGCACTCTTGCAAAATGGCTCCGACTCGAAGCGACGAACACAAAAATTCCCAAAATTCATAGAACACGCTATAGAAAAGAAAGGAAAAGAACACGACAACGCATTGATTTGAAAAAGTAAAAATTTCCTGCTGCTGCTGCTGCTATATATAAGCAATATGAATACTATCACTTCTGGCTTGTTCCAACATGCAATCTATCCGTTCCTTTGTGTCGGAGATTTGTTGGAGTTGGGCCAAGTGAATCGACATTTTCACAACGATACTGAGGACTACTTTAATCAATACCAACATGAATGGAGAGGGGGTTATTTTCACCGTTCTTGCAAACTGCTATGTTCTCAGGATCTTTCGACATTGGCTGGTCTGTTGCTTTACGGCTGGTCTGAATATAGGCAGCGGAATTGGGAAACGCGACAGTTATTTTTCTTGGAGGAATGGCCAAATAATTACATTGTTACTGCACCAATGCTCGATCACATGCATGCTACCTCGTGGCGTAGTGTATGTTTGAGGCTTCTAAATCGTATCCAAACAATTGCACAAAGAGAAAAGACTGTACTAACAGTTGTTGAACCGAAGATACCAAGTAGCGCCACCACCTGGCTGATTCCTCGAACAATTGCACAACATCTTCCAAAGCAATTGGGTGGTTTCTGTGAGTCTCCTAAAAAACCAAAAATCTCGGCATACTTTGTGGTGGGTTCTGGGTCTCTCGGCATGTTCCACGATTTGTGCTTTGAACAAGGATTGGCAGATACAGATGTAGAACCGTTTACATATATTGGTTTACGGAATTTCTTACGCGCGACAATACCGGTCCAAACCACGACACCCTTGGCATCCAACAAAATTCAAATAGACGTAGAGTGCAACATTGTTGGAGCAGAATATGGTCCTGCAGGTTATAATCCACAAGAATTTCCAGAATATTTGTTATTAATTTTGACTAGAAGAAAAAGAGGCTCTCCTGGAGAATTTTGCCCCGACTTTTTGGTCTGGGGAGTGCCAGTGAACTCATTGATGGACAGCGAAACCCCGTATCAATTCACAAGTTATTGGCACGCCAACCGGGCAGCACTAAAGGAATTTATCCTTGCGAGAGGGTGTCCCTGTAAAGTTCTTCTTATTGTGGTAATGTTGGATCAATACAGCCTTCCAGTTTCAGCACCACAAGTCGAAAATCACTTGGGATTGTCTTCTCTCTCTAAGTTTGGCATTCAATGGCACATACAAATGTGCCAGGGTTCCGTCGACTATACTAGTGTACCTAGTGGAAGATCATTGGAAGGAGGAGCGAAAGGTCTTGAATGGGCTGTTTCTCAATTTTGCTAGCCAGGTTTTTAAATATCTACGACAATAATGAGCCAGATTAACCGGGACTCAGAGAGTGTACATCTTCTGTGTTGTGGACGAGCAATGAGAAATTATCTACAATGCAATACATAAATTGTAGGTGGGATGTTGTCAGTGACTCCAAAAATAGTTGTTCTCTAATACTGTTGTTGAGTGGTGGTGGAGTGGCGGTGGAGTGCAAAAATAGAATAAATAATATATGCTTCACCAGTTGGCAGTGCAAACAGTCTACAAAAAAACAGAAGGACACGACTCTACTTGTTAGCTAACCTAGTACAGCCCTATGAGTAGTATAGGAGATTATGAGGGAGTCGGTACACTACATGAGCTAGTACAAACTTTGGTACATTTTCCTCTACTAACTCTAACCAAAATGAATTTGTTAGGGTTGTCATTCATTGGTACTAGTATCTACTACTAGCTAGACTGACTCGGTAAAGTTCGTATTCAACGGTATTCGTGCCAGTGTTCAGTCTAATACATCCTTGGTCTACTGCTTGCCCAACTAACAGTGTTAAGTTTCACAAACAATGGATGGAACAGATCGATTTCTGCATGTGTATAGTGTTTCAGTTCTGTTTGATCCATTTCCTTTGCTGTTTCTGGTTCACAGATAACATTCATTATATACTCATCTCCTAGTCTTTCGTAGGTTGGTTCCGGTATACATTCTATCTCTAGACTGGCGCTGTGCTTGGCTAAGAATCTTCGAATGTGTACATAGTAGTGTCCTTCCAGATGTGGTGCTCTTATCGAAGGGTATTGTAGTAGTGGTTTAGATAATCCTGATGCATTATGAAAGGTTCTCAGAAATAATATTGTTGCTGTTTGTTTTCCATACCCCGGCGTTCGTAGTTGTCTGATGAGATTATGTACTGCATTGAGGCCTTGTTCTATTCTGAGATCATTGCATCCAATCCCTCTGTACAATCTTGGACCGAATACCAATGCATGTGTTCTTGCTACTCCAATTCTGTCCATCAGTGTGGGGATGTATTTCTTCTGTAGATTGTGTAGTTGGTGCTAACTGAGGTGACACGTACTTAATGGGTATCCAACACTGCTTTGAAATACTGCTGAGTAATGCACCCATGCACATTTAGGGGACATTGTAGAACAAGCTAACTTCCTATTGTGTGTTGCTGATATGTTCACTAGTTTTCCATGTTGTACTTTTTGGTTCTTACTTGTTCCTTGTTCTGTGCCTAAACTGCGATATGTTTTATGTGGTGATATTGGTTTGATTGTTACTTCTTTGTTGTTCAGCCTATCCTGTATTACGATTATTATTGTTGGGTCTGCTGGTGCTATGACCGGTGCTCCATTCAATCCGAACTGAAAAGCTAGTACTTAGACTCTGTACTTAGACTCTCTTTTAGAAAAAGACACACTTGTTCCTTCGTCTTCATTGGTATATGTGTTGGAATTCTCCAAAGTGTGAATGTACAGCTAACTATGCATGGGGCTCAGATTCACGTCACAAGTTGTCATACTCTATACATGTAGATCCTAGTAGTCCTACATGGATAGTAGGTTATGCCATAATGTGAAGTTTAAAACTTGCTCCACAATCCACAATCGGCGGGATTTTGGTAGTTTAGACAGTACAGGTATTTCTGTGCATTAGTAGAAACTATCTTATCCATGACCCTGTCTATTGAAGAATGCAAAGTAAGTAGCAACACTCTAAAGATAACACATGTTGAAGGACCATAGAGCCAGCCAGAAACTTAGTGCCAAGACTAACTGCTATGTGATGTTGTTGCTGTTGTTGCTGTTGCTGTTGCTGTTGCTGGTGGTGGTGAGTGGTGGTGAGTGGTGGTGAGTGGTGGTGAGTGGTGGTGAGTGGTGGTGAGTGGTGGTGAGTGGTGGTGGAGTGGTGTTTGAGTGCAAACAAATAGAATGAATAATATATGCTTCACCAGTTAGTTGGCAGTGCAAAAAGTCTACAGAAGAAATAGAAGGACAAGATTTTACCTTTTAGCTAACCTAGTACAGTCCTATCAGCAGCATAGGAGAGTAGGAGGGAGTGGGTACACTACATGAGAGCTGTTACAAACTTTGGTACATTTTCCTCTACTATAACTCTAACCAAGAAAATGAATCTCTGTTAAGGTTGGAGTTGGTTGATAGATACTTGGTACTGTACCGTAGCTGAATATTAGCGCTTGTGTTCCCCCGATCGTGAGCGAAAGGATTTTTTTCCTTGACATCAACATATTGAACATTATCACAACAACACATAAAAACACATAAAATGCGAACACATCATAACATCGGCAATGGTCTTTGAAGCATTCTTGCTCATATTTTGGTAACACTACAACAGACACCGATAACAAAATGAACAAGATTATCTCGCTGTCCATATTTGTTTTCTTATTTGGTCGTCGATGTCTTAATGTGGGAGTTGTTGTTGCCTCGTCGTCGTCGCCTACACAGATGACAACAAAATCAACGATCACGACAGATTCAATTGGTTCCCCCGAAGAATCATCGTCATTGCTATCTTCGAAAATTCCAACGAAGACGACAGAAAAAAAATCAACGTTAACTACGACAAATTCTATCGGATCGCCGGAATCATTGAAACTAAGTCCACGTATTGTCTCGTTAAACATCATGGTAGCGGGCCTAGCAGGGATGGGTAAAACGACCATGTGTCGAGCTTTACTAGATTCATGGTGGGAAAAGATTGATGAAGGAAAGGAATCGATAACAGCAGTAGGCAAGAAAAAGAAGAAGACGGCTACGACAACAACAAGAGGAAGAAGATTCTTATCGTCTACAATGACGACGAAGATAGACGACTCATCTACCACCACCACCAAAAAAAAGCATCATCATCCTCCAACTACTGTGAGTACCACTGACATTAGTCCATCGGCTCCATTCGAATATTACGACGAAGAGGCGAACACCATCCTGCGTGTTCGAATAATTGACACACCGGGGTTTGGTAATCGAGTAAATCATCGAAATTCGGTCAAACCGATCACGGATTATATTTCCTGTTGCCGACAACGAAGATTCCGTCGTGAACAATCACCATCCACTGTTGCAATATCTACCTTCGATGATGATTGCTATCATCTCGAGGAAGAATACTATTATAATGGCAAAAAAAACAATAATAGTAAGAAAGATAATAATAATAGGAGCAACAATAATGAGAACAACTACAATTCGATGCTAGTACATGTTTGTTTGTATTTTATCAGTCCGGGACGATTCCTCGCCATCGATCGGCACTTTTTGAAACACGTACAAAGCGAGGTGACTATTGTACCTATCATTGCCAAGGTAAGATTTTCTATTTCGATTTTGTATATTTCGATCTCATAATATATATATAATATATATATATATATATATATATGTTAAATCGGTATATCCTCTGATATCACTATTTCTTTTAATTGATTTGTTTTGTAAGGCCGATACATTAACAGACGATGAAATTGCTAATTTTCGAGCGGAATTGACAAAAATTTGGAAAGAAGAATCGATCGATGTCTACTCTTTAGATGATGACCACCACAACCCTAGCAGCATCCGTAGTGAAAAGAATAAGATATTGAACACAGAAGACAATTCTTTGAAGAGAACAACTCGATATCGAGGCCGAAAACCGGGGGAGGTATTAGCCGTGATAGCTCGTGATGGAAAATATCCCTGGGGAAATTCTTGTGCGTTAGATCCGGAACACTCGGATCTAAAACTAATTCGAGATTCGATCTTATCGGATCATACCGAAAGGTTCTTGGAGTTAGCAACGGAAAAGTATGGTATCTATCGAAATCAACAATTCGCACGACAGAAACGATCGGATTGGATCAAATATGCTGCTCTCTTGGGACTCACCGCAATTCAATTCAGAAAGGTAGAACTGATCCGTGGCGTTTTCTCGAAAGTATTCTCCCTCGTCCCCGTGCAACGCATATTATCAAAGCTGCTACTATCATTGGGTGTCGGGAACTACACAACATCACCGCTGCTGGTGGAAGACAACGATGACGATAATGACGACGGTCACAAAGTAGTGATGGTATCCGATGACGTATTCAGTAGTAGTAGTGACAGAAAATCAATCTTCGAATTCTTTGGAATACCGTCATTCGATTCCATCCGCAAGCAACAGACATACAAACACGAATAGCAACTTGACAGCGATTTTTGTGACTGATGGCAATAATAATTAATATAACAGTAGTTGTTTTTCTACCTTACAATACCAGCAAACAGATGTGACGTAGGAAAAAAAAAATGATTTATGCAATTTCTTATACATTCTAGCTTGATAATTTAAAATCTCTTCCACTCTTCGATCTAGCTGTCATGCCATGTCATTCATCTACTAGGTCGTTGTTTTCCAAACGCTAATCATTTTGTATATATATATTTATATATCTCAACATCGATTTCTACTACAAGATTTATTTTGGATTACCCTCCGTCCACCCCATTCCATTCAATCATTCTCTCATGTCATGTTGTTCCTATCTATCCGATTCTTGGCCAGATTTTACCGGGATCCTGTTTTTCACAGGTGATGATCAATCGGGTAATAGTCTTATCAGTATTCAAAGTCCAAGTACAACCATCAACATCGACACTGTCGTACAACGATACACGTACTATTTCATCACCTTGATACGACACGGTCACCACCTTTGGTTTATAGATCACCTGGATTTCCTTTTTATTTATTACGATACTACTTCCAGCAGCAACTTCGGTAGTAATGATGGGTACCGTTAATTCAATTTCTTCTTCATCTTGTGTCCAAGTAAAGTTCGATTCTTCTGCTACAGCTCCATCTGTTCCTGCGTGTGCCGGTTGGACTTGGTCCTTTCGTCCCGTTGCGGCATTCATACCCTGTTGCCAGGCAAGATTCTCTGATACGGCACGTTTCATCCATTCAGCATTCCCAGCTGTATCAATTCCAGCTTCGAAATCGACGTTGATCATTTTTGGTTTTGTTTGTGTCCGACCCACGAAGATATCACCATAGAATATGGGTGGAGGATTGTATCCACAGGAACCACCAATTTGTGAGGCTCTTTTGTTCGAAGGTAACTTTTTTAACATCCCCACCTCATCCAGATAAATATAAACACCGGTGTATTCATTGGTCTCGGCTGGATGAACTAATGGAAATGTCTACAATACATAAATATATTAGATGAAAAAATCGGTTATAAAGCACATTTTAGATGAGCAAAAATACTATCATCGTACAATCAATTCTTCACGAAATTTCAATGCAAAAACCTTAAAAAAAAAAAAAATTCCTCACAAAAGAACAAACCAAACCAAAGAAACTAAAACTCACCTCGACCGATCCTTCTGCTGCCACAGCGTTCATGGCCGATGGAGAAATTTTACTCATATCGATACCACCACCATCAGTACCACCGACGCCCTGAATAGTACCGCCCGAAGAAAAATGTTTCGTAGCTGTCTGTTGAAGGATGTTTGCATCGACGCTTCGTCGATCGGCAAAATATGGTTTCACAAAGGTGGTAATCAAATCTCCACTCCTAGTACCATGGTCATTTGTAAATGTAACAGGAAGTTTAACAGTTTTCATTGGTTTACTATCATCGTGTGGGATTAACACAAATTTGATACTACCATCGTCATCGTCGTTGTCGTCGTTCACGCACAACTTCGCTAGTTGTTCAATGATTGGAGCCACACTAGTTGCATTGGCTTTTTTAGTAGCAGCGGCACGTTCTTCATGTGTTGATATTTCTACACCACGTTCTCTTAAATAATTCAAGCGATCCTCCGCACTTTCGTCATTGTCGTCAACAACGACGACGTTATTGTCACTATTATTGTTTTCCATCTTTGATCTTCCAACCAATTGTTGTAGTTGTAGTTGTAGTTGTAGCTAGCTAGATTTGATTCTAACTTGATAGATTCAACCAACGTTAGAGTTGTGTGTATCGTTGTTGTTTACAGTATTTATTTTCTGTCCGAGTACTGTACTTGTGAGTTGAGTGAAAGGTGTAATGTAATGAGAGATCATTGGTGTTCATTAACAATCTTAATGCATCTATCACTAGTACCACTTCGTACGATGACCCGTCTGCGCGACAACCGCGAAATCGGTTAAAAACAGCCCTTCAAAATATGAGCGATCTACGACTGGCTGTAACTATCGGGCTTTTTATGTCTAAGCTGGTCAGGCTGTTATGTAGCAGATTTTCCGTTTAACAGAGGTATCGGTCATATGCAAGGTTACCAGCTTGGGCAATTATTTGCAAAGTTATCTCTATAATTAGATTTCACTAAGTAACTCGTGTTGTAACGGATTTTCTGTCCGTTTTTTTGGTGAGCTATAGTTGACCGCCGCGCGCGCATAAGTGGTATTTGTTAAGCCTCCACTCGCTAGTTTTCAACATAGAAACTAAATCATGCCCAAATTTTAATAAACACTAAATCATGCCTAAATTTTTACTAGTATTTGTTAGTGTAGTATATAATAACAACTTTAGCATCAAATATATACACCTAAAAAGTCATTTTTTTGGAAAATTAGACTACAAAGTTTACAATTGACCTATTGGATGGAGAAATATTATATTCCTTAGTCTTGTAAGCCTACTGGTATCTCACAATGTAGGCTCACACACAGCACACATCCTGTGGTACTTGCTACCTGTACCACTCCACTTTCTGGCATTCTAACCCATCCTAGCATGTATAAAGTCCCAATCAGATGGTATAATCTGAGCTTAATATGCATAGGGTGGATATCTGGACCGGACTTTGGGGCGCTAGGTATGTGTTCTTCACACTGGAAGGTGGTAAAGGGTGTGATACAGCCTAGGACATGGGAAAATGACCCATTTGGGGGGGGTATGTGACCTAGTACACACTCAAAAAGATGAATTGTCCCAAAGTAAGCACATGGGGTCGACCATATACACCAAAGAGAATATAAACTTGGCAAGCTATGGGCAGGACCATGCTGATGTGGGCGCTAGAGGGGGAAAACCTGTTTTGGGGCCTAAATGACCCTTTTTGGGGCTTAGCACACCCTGACACCTTCCTAACGTCCCTAGAGCCACAAGCAATAGTTGGACCTTGTACCCATAGGTATAATGTTGAGCTCCATATAATTTTTTAAGGGTATTAGGTCCGTATTGATGGTGCATCACGGCCTTGATTACATGCGCACTTGGCACTTAGAGAAATTGTGTGTTCTAATAGCGGTGGGTTTTGACCCGTGACACCCCAATATGTATATGATTACCTGAAACAATGATATAATCCAAGCACTTTATGAATTAGGTGGATGCCTAGCTATTTTATATGGGACTCAGCATACCTGGTATGGCCGCGGTAGCATCTCAAATATTTTTGCAACGTGTGCATTTTGGGCCATTTTATGTCTGTTCTATTGTTCCCCGCTCCACCATACCACCAATATGTCAACTGTTCCAAGCATTGTTTGTGTATTTTGACCATATGCATATATGGAAGGTATCTGGGTGTTGAAACCATGATTCAATCCTTTTTTTGATGTTGTGGCAGCCTATTTCTGAACAATACTTTTGGGCATGGAAATATGACATGTTGGCCAAAATGCAATGTTTGTGTTCTGGAGGCAAGAATAGGATATGTATGAGGGATCATGACCCTTGGTCCATCTCCTATGGGTATTGGTCCATCTCCTATGGGTATAGGATGGATTACAGGGTGGTATCTTGGTGCACCATGCTAGTTATTCATCTTATTATTCAAAGTTGTTTAGTATTCCAATAACCCAAGTCCACTGGTGATTTTGTGAGATAAAAATTATACCAATCAGAATTACTTTAGTCAAGTGATGATGAACCACCAGGGATGGTAGGAGGCAAACACAATACCATGTGGATATTTACACACCTGACCCATCTGATGTTTTCCTCTGCAACCCTTTCAAATAAGTCATACTGTTGTTCATTTTGATCTTGATTGAAAATCTTGTCGTTTGTGTGCCTTCCACACCAGTAGATTGTAATTTATTCAGCAACCACAGGAACAAAAAAGTGGTAGGAGGCAACTGTAATGTTCAAGTATACTATAAGAATGCTAGTGCACCCAACCCAGAAGGTGTTCTCCTCTGCAACACTTTCAAATGAGATACATTGTTGTTTATTTTGAATGAAAATCTTGTTGTTTGTGTGCCTTCCACACCAGTAGATTGTAATTTATTAATCAACCACAGGAACAAAAAAGTGGTAGGAGGCAACTGTAATGTTCTAAAATAATATAAGAATGCTAGTGCACCTAACCCAGAGGGTGTTCTCCTCTGCAACACTTTCAAATGAGATACATTGTTGTTTATTTTGAATGAAAATCTTGTTGTTTGTGTGCCTTCCACACCAGTAGATTGTAATTTATTCAGCAACCACAGGAACAAAAAAGTGGTAGGAGGCAACTGTAATGTTCTAAAATAATATAAGAATGCTAGTGCACCCGGCCCAGAAGGTGTTCTCCTCTGCAACACTTTCAAATGAGATACATTGTTGTGTGTACACATACATTTTAAATCCCTAAAATGTGTGCTGTGTATGAGCCTATGTTATGAGATACCAGTAGGCTTACAAGACTAAGGAATATAACAATTCTCCAACAAATAGGTCAATTGTAAACTTCAAAGTTTTTTTTCCCAAAAAAATGACTTTTTAGATGTATATATTTGATGCTAAAGTTGTTATAACATACTAGACTAACAAAATACTAGTAAAATTTTGGGCATGATTTAGTTTTTATATTAATTACTAGTTCCACGCGGAGCTTTTTTTAAGCGTTTCGCTAGATCACCCGGCGCGAAAATTCAAAAAAATGATGACTGTTTGAGGGGTGTAACGCACCAAAGTGGTACTAGTGATCTTCGAATTTCGAATCTCAATCGTGTGGGTTTTCAGTTTGTTGTTATATTTTAATTTGTGTTAAATCGGAATCCGTGACTCCCATCCGTGACTGAGCGAAGCCATTGATTTAATTTTAAAAAAATAAAAAATAATAATAATCTGCATTGTTCATTACTGTACACCATTATTATTTGTTCTCGATTTTTACGACAATCAATAATCCATTTATTTTCTCAAAGAGATAAAAACGATAGCAAAGATATATAAAGAGGAGAAGAAATATAGACAATATGGGAAAGCATCCAAATGAAACAGAGGAAGAACGGGTAGCTCGAAAGGCACGAAAAAAGGCCAAAAAGGAAAATAAGAACATCGACGAGAAGAAGAAGAAAGCAAAGAAAGCAAAGAAGGAGAAGAAGGAGAAGAAAGAAATCACGTCGGAGAGTACTTCTCCTGTTACAGTTTCTGATGCTGATGCTGATGATACTACTACTGCTACAACTACAACTACGACTAAGGTCGTCGAAAAAAAAGATGATGGACCATGTTGGAATTCGTTTAGAGAAGCTCCATTTGAAGAACCAATCCAAAAGGCATTATCAAGTGCTGGATTCAAAGAGCCTAGTCCTGTTCAAGCAAAGGCTTGGCCGGCGGCCCTGTCGGGAAAAGATGTGATTGGTGTAGCAAAAACGGGTAGTGGTAAGACACTAGGTTTTCTTCTACCTGTTTTCCATCGAATTTCAACGAAGAACCTTCCACTGGGGGCGACAGAAGCAATGAATATGTTAAAAAGAGGAAGAGGTTGTGTCAATAGTAGTAAGTTACCATCCCCATTATGCCTAGTAGTATCACCGACACGCGAATTGGCAATGCAGATACACAAGGAGTGTGTTAAATTTGGTACCCCAATCGGTATATCAGCGACGGTACTTTACGGTGGCGCAAACGCCAATGCACAAATACAAGAATTACGTAAAGGGGGTCAAATAGTCGTTGCGACACCTGGACGGCTTTGTGATCTTCTTGATCGAAAATCATGTTTGACATTGAGTATGTGTCATTTCATCATTCTTGATGAAGCTGATCGGATGTTAGATATGGGATTCGAACCACAACTAAAACAAATCACAAATGCATTACCAGAAAAATCTTCTCGACAGACATTGTTCTTTACAGCAACGTGGCCCAAGGCGGTACGGAAGGTCGCATCGAAGTTTATGCGAGGGGATGAGGAAACAATTGAAATTTTTATTGGTGAAGGAACAGCCAATGGTGAACTTGTTGCCAATAAGTCCGTGAAACAGACCTTCATCGAAGCTCAAGATGATATGAAGGATAAAATATTATATGAATTCCTGTGTGGACTGGATGAGACAGCCTCCGTGGTTATTTTTGCCAACACAAAACGTCGAGTGGATTTTGTGGCCAAGATGTTCTGGCAAGAAGGTTTTACCACTTGTGCGGTACATGGAGATAAACAACAACACGAACGTGATACCTCGTTACGGAAATTTGTTTCCAAGGAATGTGCTATTTTAGTGGCCACAGACGTTGCGGCGAGAGGTCTAGACATTAAAGGTGTCACACATGTGGTCAATTTTGATATGGCACGAGATTGTGATTCGTACATACATCGTATTGGACGCACCGGTCGGGCGGGTGAGGTGGGAGAAGCCGTGACCTTTTGGAACCCCGACTACGATAAGGTGTGCTCTCCGGCCCTGGTCAAGATCGCCCGAGATGCGGGACAAGAAGTACCTGCCTTTTTACAAAAGTATGAAAAAATTAAAGGGAGCAAACAATGGAAAATAACAGATGCCGAAAAAGCAAAGGATGTTCTCAGTTCAAGTAGTTCCTAATCCTTTACGTTAGTAGTCTATTCCAGTTGTATATTATATAGTACAGTACACAGCGTTTTAGTGGGAGATTTTAGTGAAGTTCGTTGGTTACATTTAAAAAACCTTTTCGTATATTATGTTATAATAAGTTGGAATGACAGTTTTCTTGAACTGTCTCATACAAAAATTCTATACGAACGATTTTTTATTGTTTATTAATATTTATGAAAGCGATTCAAAAATGGCTGTAGAAAAGCTTGTAGTTTATCAGCTAGCTCGTTTTGGATACGTTTGTGTTGGTAACAGTTATAAGCAAAGCCAGCTTTTGTTGTATTACTCAGTTTCTGCAAATCTTCTCCTCCTTCAGTAGAATCAAGACTGTAGGCAATTCCAACAGGACATTTTTTCTTGACCTCTTCGCTTTGTCCTGTACAGGATGTTGCCCACTGTCGTGTAGCGGATGGGTACGTCGTCTTCGTATGCAACATAAAAGCCTCTTCCAATTCATTCACTCGTCTTTCGTAGGGACGACGTTGATTGTACAGTGGCAACTCTTCAGTGGGAGCGTCATGTATCCGCTGGGTCACAGTTGTATAGTGAACGAAATGATTCAATACATAGTTTGGTCGATAGATTTGTTTTTTTGCCCTCCATCCAAAATCTGGCTTTGGAAGCACTGTTCGTTCACAATCATAGGTCTGAAGAAATGTAATATTTTCTCTTTTCATCAGGCACTGCTGCTGATCTTGATCATGATCATCATCTTTATTACAAGTACAAGAATCCATGAAATTAATATTTGGTACTGCACGCGTTTGGAAGAAGCTTAGTATATTAGTATGCTTTTCAATCTTACCTGTCCTCACCGATTCTTTCAGCCAGGATTGTATATCGGTCCAATTTCCAGCGGGGATTAGATATTCATCCACATCCAGCTGGGCAAGCCATTCCGTCATCGGTCCATATCGGACACGACAACTTGTTTCTGCTGCGTATTGACTAGATCGTTCACCAGCATTTTTGTGCATGGGACGATTATTATTACAGACTCGATGCTTCCATGGTATACGTGTTACACGATCCGAAGGAAATAAATCCACCACGTTTTTCAATGATGACGATAACGATGACGACGATGACGACGTGTTTGTGTTTGTGATGATAGCTCTCGGAGTATTGTCATAGACATAGATATGATCCATTTTGGCTATATATAAATGATAGACAATCCATTCTAAGAGTCGTACCGATGTTGAGTTGTCGATATTGGTGGAATCACCCCGAGTTGAAAATTCTGCTGCCGTCCAAAGACAACCGATCAGATAATGAGGTCGATTATTACTATTACTAGTAGTAGTAGTTTTCACTACTGCTGAGCTACTACTACTACTACTACTACTATTATTATCTGTCTCCGAATGACTACTAACTTCGGTTGTTGTTGTTGTTGTACTACTACTACTACTATTACTACTATTACTAATCAAAAGAGGAACTACAACTACTGGACAGATTGGTATGTTGGACCATCGTCCACTATCTTCCACGCTGGGAAGAATATGGTTGGTACCCCATTCCTCTGTGGCGTTGAACGACGATAATGATAATAATTGAGGATTATAACCTTCTGTTGTTTCTCTCGCTGGTGTTCGAATTGGAACTAAGTCCAGATAGATCCTATTATTATTGTTGTTGCTGTTGTTGCTGTTGCTATTATCATTATTATCTTTTATTATTTTATCTTTTAAAAAATCTGGGACCGGACATCTAAAATGTAATATACTATTCCAAACATTTTCATTATGTGTAGTACCATGTTTATCTTTGGAATCCTTTGGTCGGGTTAACATTGGTTTAGTCGAATTACGTGTTTTTCCCTTTTGATAATTCGCATGTTCATAATTATAGGGAAATATGGATAATGTTTCCGCCAGGATTTCTTTTTCAATGACATCATCACCATTATTATTATTATTATTATTGCCGTTATTGTTGTTACGAATTATTGGTGTATGAAATTGACAGATGAATCGAGTTTCACGACCATCGACATCGGCTTCTTCAATAGATGCAAGTCGGTAACGATAGCTTCCTGTAGTTTCCTTATTGTTCTTGTCACTGTTCTTGTTCTTGTTCTTGTCATTGTCACTACTGTTATCGTTCATGTTCATTTTTATACGTTTGACAGAGACACTTTGCATGAGTGCAATTTGTGGTTCTAAATTTGTCATATCATCGAGGAATATGGAGGGATCAGTGCGACAACGTCGTTTATTCGAAGCAATAAATTCTACATAGGTTCGATTGGTATTGAGAAAGACATCATGAATCCACGGTAAGAATGGATCCGCATCGATTGGACAGGATATATTCGCATACTTGTCACGGAATGGATAGATTGACGACAAGGTACCCACAGTGGGACCAAATATAGGATCTAATTCGATGGGATGATCGACCGGGAATAGATTTGGTATATTATTATTATGACAGGATTGGATTGTACCGTATGTAATTTTTCGTAGATTCGGCTTCGTTCGAATCGGTAATGGTTTCTTTATCCGTAATGGTTCTTCAATATAGGCTGTTAACGGTAACATTATTTTTTTACTACTGTGACGACGACGATGACGACGACGAGGAGCATCAGGACCAGATTTCATTATTCCATTATTATTCTTGAAAGTAGATTGCACATCATAATGGTCGTTCAAGTTGTTATTGTTAGGAACTTCCGAAAGATGATACACCAAAAAGAATCCAAACAATGACACAACTCCAATACTAATCATCAGAATTTTTATACCAATCTTATGCCGCCACCATCGTGACGACGACGACGATACACGACTAAGAAGCTGCTGTTGCTGCTGTCGTTGTCGTTGTTGCTTATTACTGGTTGCTATACTTCTTTTCATTATTATTGTCGTTACAGTTTCGTCTCATCGTATCGCATCGCATTCTCTAACCATCATATTTGTTTGTATCGTCCTTTCAAAACTATATTCGTATTGAGTATTGTATTCAGTATATATATTGAATATATTGTAGAGTAAAAGCACTTTTTTTTCAAGACGTTTTTGTTTGCGAAGCAGAGACAACAAGGGAATTACACGGATTCGTGACTGGATTGAATTTGATATTACTACATTGAATATCATACCTCTAAATCTCAAAAAAATCTGTTGTTACATAATGTTGCATGGTGTTATGACATTAATGATACATACTTGATCAGAAAAGATGGAAAATCGAAAGACGAAATCGACGACCACCGGCGACGACGGTCCCGCCGCCGCCTCAGCAGGGATGCTATTAGGAAATCAAATGGATCAAGTATTGCAACTTTTGACGGATCGAATGGAAGGAAAAGTGAGTACTGCGGAGGTAGAAACAGCAGTTTCTGGTGTACTTACAAGTATTGGAGTAGCACGTCCACGTCCTCCGACTACTGTCACTGCGTCGTCGAATGGTGTGTGTGCTGATGCAGCTGCCACTATTCAAGGAGACACGGGGAATTACGACGATAGTAGTAGCGATGAAGACAACGACGACGACGACGATGACGACGAGAAGGTGAAGAAGAAGATAAATAAACGACGTCGTCGTGTTAATACCGACAATAATGATCCTCTTAACAGTAAAAAGAATCACAAAGCAACAAATTCTTTATCTATTCCTACTATAACCCCCCCGCCTGATTATCACGATATTATATCTCAAATCCCAATGGGAAAAGAAGCCGCGAAGATGATGACAGCCTTTGGGGATGGTCCGTATCCGGATCCGTTGGTATTAGAACAAGCGTTATTAGGTACACGGAAGGCATTACAGGTCTCGATTATGGATGCACGGAAGGTACGACGACGGTTGCAACAGGAATTTCAAGACGCAAGGAATATTGTCTTAAATTATAATCCCAAGAAAAATGGTACACGCCCCAATCCTACCATGGAAGCCGCAGTGGCTTGGCGGGCACAAGCAGCAGCAGCAGCAGCTGAAGAAACAAAAACAAAAGTCTCTTCTACTAACAATAACAACAACAGCAACAATGAAAATGAAAATGAAAATGAAAATGAAAATGAAAATGAAAATGAAACCGACGCGCCGCCGACGCCATCGAATAATAAAAGCGAAACAAAAAAAAACAAAACTGAGACAAAACCGAACAAGCAACAGCAACAGCAAAACAACAACGAAAAAAATAAACCACAATATCATTCTGGGTCGATTGATCCGAAGTTGTTGTATCGTGCAATGAGTGAGGGAACCGATAAGTTGTCGTACGCTCACAAGTGTGGATTTCATATGGAAGAATTGACTCATCTCTATCCGGAAGAAATGAGAGCGTATGAACGATGGAATGAAATGCACGAAGAATACAATACCAGTAAATCCGATGATAAAGAAAAGGCAGCCGAAGTGTGTGTCGGTGAGGATGAGGATGATGTTGATGCTGCTGCGGACGGCGCACATCCTTCTTCCACAACGGCGGCTGTAAAGGAAGAACAAGAAGAAAAAGAAACGACGAATACTGACAAAGAAGAACCGGACGGTGGACACTTGCGACAACGGGCAGCTCAATTCGATTTCCGGACCGATGGCATGAAAAGTGATTGGTATATTGAATACGCCAAGGTCCGTCAGGGTAGCTTTTTACCGAATAATCTACGCGTACGGAGAACACCAGCAGAAATCGAATGGGATCGATTACGAAAGATGAAGAAAGGTCGTCAGTTTGCGGGTGCCTGGGAATGTATGTCCGGACGAGCCGTGAAATTCCTTCATTGGCTCGGATTTGATCCACCGAATTTGTTTCCACCCGATGATGAAACGACCCAAGCCTTGGCCTTTCTGGCTTATGACCGGTTCGGACGAATCGTCGAAAAGGCGATTTTTTTACGAAATGACGAAGCAAATGACCGCAATTTTTCGAATCGATCGTTGTGGGACTTGCCGAAAGGCGAGCAACTCACGTTGGAAGACATTGAACGGGCCTTACGAGATCCAGATATTAAACCAGCTACGGTATACGGAACTGAAGATTCCACAGGACCGTCGTCCATTCAACTTTATTTCGGACCCGGTTGGGAGGATCGTTTGGAGTTAGAGATGGAAGAGTAAGTTTAGTTGAGTTGATTCGTATAAATCATTGGTCCAAGGACTTGGGGATTTTTAGAAGAAAGAAAAGAAAAAAATCAATTTTCCCTCACCTCAATTTATTCTTCGTTTGTTTCGTTCTTGTTGTATATTCGCACGATCGTATACTCTAACCAATCTGTACAGGATGATTGCTTCTGCCAAAGGAACTGATCACCAAATATCGGATGAAGAAAGGATGGTTCGTAATCACGAAATGGAACTTCTGGCTAAAATTTCAGCTCCACCAGTGAAAAACAATGCATTGGAGGAATTGGTCAAAAGTAGAAAAGAGGGCATGTCTCAAAAAGATTCCACTGATAAGGAGGAGAAAAAGTGACCAAACGTCAAATCTACGTCAGCCAGCTCCGATGATGATGACGAGTACTGCTGTGAAGAGGGAACACGAATGGGTATCAAGACAAAAATATAATACTCATATGGGGAATGGCACATATTATAAAAACGATGACTATGGAATCTTAACACTCCGCGATGACCCTATCTTCCTATCGCAACGTCGTTTTTCTTCACTAGGGGAAAATAACCAGACATATATTAAGCATTTAGGGATACTTAGGTGGATTAATTAATTCTACAAAAGAAGAATGGAATGTAATATGACAAAGCCAATATTTATAATTACTATTTATCAAAAGCACCAGAAGAGTCGTCCACATCGCTGCATCTGTAACTTTCTGTTTAGTGTATTTTTTTGTCGCTCATATCTAATGGGGTTGTACTTCGATAAAATACGACGTATGATAAATGTAGCGGATATTATATTAAAATGCTACAGTCGCAAGATGATTTAACTCGTCAGTTGAATTACTCTCTGAATAAAGTGCTACAGTCGTAAGATGGTTCAATTCCTCATTTGAATTATCTTCTTCAATCTCGGATTGGATGTTTTTAGCTGATTGATTGTTTTTAAATAGCTTCCTGAATTTTATCTGTTCGGCTTCTGCTTCTGTCTCCTTACGAGCTTCCTGGAATGCCATCAAGACTTTCCTATATAGAGGAGAGGAAAAGGGAATCTGAAGATAATCTTCGGTGATGTCACTGATTGCTCTTGAAGTGGCGGACGAATCGTCACCAGACATCCCTACGGGTATTACTACTTCATTATTTCTCAAGATAACGCCGCGTTTCTCTTTCTTAGATTGTTTGAATATCTGCGAATTAATTTTTACCTCCTTTTTTACGCTGAAGTCCTTATCGAAACCAAGTGCATCCTGTTGTTGTTGTTGCTGCTGCTTAGCACACGTATCAACATTCTCCTTATGTTTCATGTTTATATGTTGCATCGGATCAAAATCTGGAGAATCTGTATATAGTACTTCTGATCGCGATTCGACAGATTCTTTGCTGGTAGGTAATAGATTACCAATGTTATTCAGTGTGACCACACCATCTTGTTGTATAGATCCTGATGCAAGTGTAGTAATTACGGTCCTTTGTAACGAGCGTAAAGACGGATCCAAATCTTCATCATGCTCAGTGATGGTACTCAATTGAATGCCTATTGGCATTCTGAACAAAGCATTTTCAGGGGGGTCGATCTTAGAGATAATATGATCGAGTTCATCGAGTTCTTCTTTCCTTTTTTCTGACCTTCGAGCAATTAGCGACTCACTCATATTTTTTTCTGAATTTTCCATAGTCTCGTATTTCCAGTAAAATTGAAAGTTGTCCTCAGTTTTCTTTTTCTTTCCATCAGCTTTCTTCTTTTTCGGTAATATATTTTTTCGGGAAGTACGCCCGCACCCATTACAATTTACAATCGACCCCGTTTTCATCAATAGAGGTCTTCTATCGACATTCTCGATTACGTATGCCGAGTCATCGTCGTCACTGTCCAATCCTAGGATCTCTTCTTCTTCTGGTGGTGGTGGTGGTGGTGGTAGAGATTCATCATCGTTGCTGCTGTTGTTATTGATGTTGTTGTTGTTGGTTAATTTCTCTACGACTGGATTGCATACTGCCATTTTGTTGAGAACGACATACTTTACCATCGCTGACGAAAAGGATTGCGGCAGTTGGATATCACAAGATGATGATGCTTCAAAATTGGTAGGAGAAGAAGGATATTTATTTTGACTTGTGATGTCGTCCTGTCGCAGTGTGCCATTACTATGAAGTAAAGGCTCATTCGCAGTACTTTCTATACTATGACGGCTGTGATCACTATCATTATTATTGGTTTGAAACATCTCATTATCCAAAATTGATCTAATATCATATGTTGAAATTTCCTCGATATGTTGTCGTTGATCACGAGTGTTCATTTCGGATCGATTATTGCTCATATTAAACTCGTCTCTATCGTCAATAAGAGTAAGAGTGGTGGTGAATATATTTTCTTCCTTTTTGCTTTCCAGTGACGAATGTGCTAGCGATGCTCTTGATTTCTTTAGTTGAAATACATCATCGTTTCCTGTACCAACGAACAAGCCATTAGAAATGCTTTGATACTTATGTGGATTACTCTTTTTTAATCCCTTGGACCACTTATCGAATCTCGATTTCGATTGCTGGTTTTTATTTTTCGACTTCGACTGAGGAGTCGTCTTCATAGGACTTTTCTTCTTTGTTACTACTTGAGGAGTCGTCTTCATTGGACTTTTCTTCTTTCTTACTACTGTTATATGATCGTCGATTTTTATTTGACTTTCATGGAAGTGCCTTTCCCACGATGCCTTGAATCCAAACAGGTCGTCATCCTTAGTTGGGGGAATATCAATATCACATGATGATACCCTTGAAGTATCTCCTACTGATACTGCTGTTATTGCTTCATCGTCTCTGCAATCGTCAGAGGAAGTATAACTATAACTTTCAATTGGAACGGCACCAGGAAGTGCTTCGTTCTTCCCCACCGCTGTTAACCAAGATGACTTCTTGAAAAAATTTGGTCTCAGCGACGACGAATACTCCACAATAGGAATCATTATCCGAAATTTGAAATGGCAAACACAGAGAGAGAGAGAGAGAGAGAGAGAGAGAGAGAAAGTCGACCGTCTCTGAACTGAACAGAAACAACGAAATAAATGTATTGTTCCTTGATATCCTATTGAAGGCTATCTTTATCCATTCAATATTCGGAGCTTTGTGTAGTGTAATTATTTATGGTAGTTCGATTGCAATACGGTCGTCTCATTATTCATCACCATCACTCTATTCATCTTTATTAACACAATACACACATACCAAATAACACAAAGATACATAATTTACGAGAACCTTGACGTTCAGTGAGCAGTTGAATTATCCATACTATCATTTTACGGTTTTTCTTGTACCGTGCCAGTAACAGTAAACGGACAGCAGTGATACAAATCACATCGCTAAATGCCTAATAACCATGATATTTTTACTTAACGCGCCGAAGCGACCTCGGTAATTTTCGCGCAACAGAAAAAAAATATCACGGTTCACGCATCGATCAACAGAAAGAATACTTGGCGTTCTTCGAAGAAGATTGAAAGAAGATTGAGCGAAGATCGACTTATCGAGTACAACAAAAAACCCATGATTTACTGAGACGAGCGCGAGCCAATTTCGAGCAGCCACACTAGTAGATGCAAGTGTTTCAACCAATATGTGATTTAACATGATCGATCAACCGGACGACGTTATTTCGTTGTTGACATCAAATATTAAAAATCAGACGAGAGAGACAAAGAGAGACAACAAAGAGAGAGAGAAATAGAGACGATGAAAAAGATCTCATCACCGTCACCACAACGACCACGCTGCTCCTCCTCTGCCTCCAAGCCATCCAGGAATTCTAATGTTAAACGTGTAGCGATCCCGTCACCGTCACCACAACGACCACGCTGCTCCTCTGCCTCCAAGCCACCATCCAGGAATTCTAATGTTAAACCACGTGTAGCGAGACGAGACGACCAGCACGACGACGTCAACAATAAACTCATCGGTTCTATGCAAAATTTATCTCTTGTAACTAAAACTTCCAAGTTAGAAAGTAAGAAAAATAAAGTAGTAATTAAAGAAAAATTAGTGACAACAACAAAGATTCAGATTGGTTCTTTTGTTCATCAAAACCTCAGAACTTGGACAAGAAATGTTTTTACGACTATTGGACCGAACAAAAAGGAAATATCCTATCATATTGAATTGAAACGTTTGCTGTTATCGAAGGGATTTGATGTTGGGTATGAAGTTCCCCTAAAATATGAACGACAAGGAGAAAAGACTGCTGTTATTAGAAGAGTTGATTTGATTCTATCGATGCCGGGTATATCAGAACAAATATTAATTGAATGTAAGGCCAAAAAGAAAATTACAAAGAAAGATTTCGAACAAGTAATTTTTTATCGTCAACATTTTGGTATATCAGATTGTTACCTTGTTAATTTTCGTCTCGATCCCGAGGTACTCCGACTGAAGGAAGAGGACGATGTCTGTTGACACAACAGTAAGACAAGGACATTAACAACGTCAATAATAAAGCGCAAAAAAACAGCAATACCAATAAAGTGTAAATAATACTAGTAACTTAACGGGTATATACTCCCACCAGTGTTATATTATCCTACTCATAAATTGACTATGATGATAGATGATGGCCAGTGACCAACTTTTATGAGCATTTGGATTGCCTCAATTGAAGAAGAAAAGAAGGATGCCAACTAAGATGCATTCCTATTCTTTATGCGTTATATATATTTGGTCATTTCAACGAGCATCTATTCTACTAATATAATACTGAAAAAAAGATGTCAACGATGTAGCTTTTGTAACGGAAGCGAAATATATGATGGGTAGTACGTACAGTATATTGTAATACATAATCGGGAACAGGAAATAAAATGATAGTACGTGTAGCTCAAAAATAATGCATGCTGCTCTCTGATAAATTTTCTAAACTACATTACTAGAGAGAGAGAAGTGGCATATGGATTGCTTTGGAGACTTCTATCTTCGTTCTTGTGTTAGCGTTTTATTTTGGTTCCTTTTGTTGCTGTTAGTTTATCGTCACAACTTGTTTTGGATGGAATACATTGCCGGCCTTGATTATTCGTTCCGAATACAGCACCGATGCCATTCTGTAAACGCATCATTCTGTAGGATAATAGACGCACGTGACCTTGAATTATTTTGGTCATATTAAAATCCTCTATACTGTTGTCGTATTCACTAAATCCACATTCCCACCATCTTCTATTGCTACTGCATATATTGTTCAAATCATTTGTACCTGAACGTTGCATGGTCCAATTTTCTTTTCCTGGCGCTGACAAACCATCATCGCAACATGAAATATAATCATCTCCCAACGGATCTAATGTCGTTACGTTGGAAAAGGGTGGATAATCTGGTAGATATAATCCTCGATTGAATGTAGTATTGGTAGGAAGATCCGTTTCATGGGGGAGTGGATGTAACCGATGTGGAAATAAAGATATCCCATCATCCAATGCATTTCTAAATAGAGGCAATAAGTCGTGATTCAAATTAAGGATGGTATCAGGTTCTGTTGAGTTTTGCACGGAGAAAGAGAAAGAGAGTGTATGTGTGTGAGAGAGATAGTGAGAACATACGACATTTTTGTGGTGATAAAAAAGGAGGAAAGAGTTTCTCTCCAAATGGACAGGGTCGACGAGGAAGGAAGTACAGTATTGAATAACATAATACTATATAATTTACCTGTCAAGTATATGTACTTCCAATAGTCGAAGTCATGATTTTCACCAAGCCACTCGATTCGTTCTTTGTTAGAATCCATTTCACCCATTAACGCTTTCTGCATACCAATGACTACTCCTCTAGGAATATTAGACTTGGTATCTACTCTTTTACGGCCTGGTGCCTTCTCTCCTTTCACCCATTCCTTATTAATGATTTGTACGTGGGCAATTTCCATTCTCATTTTGTAGTTCTTTTTTGTCGAGGAGGAAGTATACCCAATCGTGGCAATTGTATTGTTGTTACTATTATTATTATTATTGTTATTGTCGTTGAGCAATATTGTTAAATCGTCGGTGGAATTGCCGTCATTGTTATTATTGTTAATATTATTGCGATTTTTGTCGTCTACTATAGATTTTAAGAGCACACACGCCTCTCTCGTATATTCATGATCATTGTCCTGTATACCTACAATAATCAAGCGGCTAAAGCCCGCATTATATAATGGTACTATGGATGCCGCTAGGGAATAGGATGTTAGCTTTTTACGTTTATATGGCATAAAGGCGATCATTGCAATGGTATTTTCCAATTCTGTCGGCGGCGGTAATAGCGGTGATGATGATGATGATGATGATGATGATGATGATGATGATGATGACGATGGTGACACCATATTATTATTCAAGAGACCCCGTCGTATATAATTATCTAACAATGAAATCACGTGAGGAAATAGCACGTCCGCTTTTTCATAATCTTTTCTACGGGTGTCTATTCTTTATACAAAATATATAAAATAGGATCGGAACGGAACGAATAATATAGTCAGGATATACATTTGCGATAGTTGGTATGAAATAGTATTCACAACACGAAGAGATAAAAGATGGTCAAAGTTTATTTTTGTTATTCGCGACACGGCACAGCTTAAACTTACTGCAACATACCCCACCACTTTTTGTACACATACAAGATACCAAAAAGAAAATAAATGAAAGAAAAAGGTAATGAAGCCAATATAATATAATATAATATAATAGTATTGCGAGATAGTTAGTTTTGAATAGATGAATGAATGAATATAAATTAACTGTATTATAATATGGGAAGAAGAAGAAAAGAGAATGATATATACTGCAATTTACTTTACCTTGGATAGATGTTCCACACTAAAATCAGTCCAATCGACTAACATCTTTGCATGTGGGTATGGATGTTTTACTTTGTCATATTTTCCTCGAGGCCATGCTGGAAGTAATGCAGCATCTTCTATTTTATAAATCTGTTTCGAATCTATTTCTAAAAATCGTTGTCGATTCAATAACCAGGAATCGGAAAACATATGATTTTTTTGTAATTCATTCTCCTGGATGTAGGAAAGTGTCAAGGGAACAACTTTCTTCTTTTTCTTTTTCTTCTGATCACTTTGTGGCTGTTGCTGTTGCTGTTGCTTTGGGTTAGCGTTGGCATTGTTATCGACTTCGGTAACTTTTCTCATATACTCAAAGTCGTCATACAAATCAACAACAACAGGATTATAAAATTTGTTGGCGGATAATCCGTAATAAAAATTGAGTACAGTAGCGACGGTAACACCTAGAAATAGAAACAATACGGAAATTGTTCTCTTCGTTATTGGTTTCATATTCATATTATCGCTGATACAGAACATCGATGACGATGACGATGATAATGATACTGATGATGATTGTCGTTGTCGTCGCTGTTTGTCGTCACTGTCACCGCTATTACATCGTCGTTGCTGTTGCTGTACATTCGTCGCCGTTGTCGTCGTCGTCGAGGAAGACGATGAGTAGTGGCGTCTTATATCTTTCATCTCTTGATCGATCGATGATTTGTTGCGATCTCAGCAACTATTAATACTTAGCTACCATTTGTTTATCATTCCCCGATGTGGTTACAGGGTTGTGCATCAAAAAAAAATGAAGAAGGGTCACAATTTTATAGACAAAACGATAAATAAAGGGGAGCTCCCCCTAATTAACCAAATGAAAGCGAAAAAGGAGAGCTTCTAATTTTGTGCAGCATGTACTTGTAGATCATTGATTGATTGTGCACATTCTCTCTTCGATCGTAAAACTCGAAATCTTGAAATTTTGACTTCTTATCTTTATCTCTTCAAACAACACGATCCTTTGAATCATGATCTACAGTATTACTCTGAATGATAATATTGTCTATCACCACAAGCGCACTAGTAATAAAGCAATCCTACAAGAGAAATACGTGTAGCAGAAGTTCTATCATCACGGTGGTCCACACGCTATTATAATCACAAATTGTTGAATAAATTACACACCGGCTGATTAATCTATAAATGTAGTTACCATAAACTTTTTCTTTCATCTTATCATTTATGGTATTTTTTACTGTTTCTCACACTCTATGATGCCTGATAGAACAGGACGACTCGTCTTATTCACACCACTTTCATCGTCGTTCAAATTTTTACTCGACATAAAATCTGATACAGATAATATCTTCATCATTTGATTACGATATCCCTTATCGAAAACAAACGTCGATCGTCTCCTGCTGTGTTCTAACCCTTCATCGTCTCCACCACGTGCGTTGATGCATTCTTTTCGTAATCGATCGGTAATTACTCTAAAACTTGGTCGCTTAGTGATATCTTTGTGCCAAGAACTTTCGAGTAGTTCCTTGATGGAATCTGACCATGAGGTATCAATAAACGGACGCTTATGTTCACCATTCCAAACACGTTTTTCAAGAACCTTCATGGTGTATACTTCAAAAGGTGTCTTCGTTGATAACATCTGCCAAAATAGAAGACCAAATGAATAAACATCACAAGATTCATTGTAGTTCTCTCCATTAGCAACCTCTGTTTAAGAAAAAGAGATGCAGAAATGTTAGGTGTAGATGCTAATTTTTCATTTTTTAACAATACAATTGCAAGATATCACACGTACCTGGAGCCATGTATCTAGGACTACCAGTCATTCCAGTGAGTTTATACAAATCAGAATCTTTAACTTCCCTTCTTTCGTTCATTTCGGTTGCTAAACCAAAGTCACTGAATATCAATATCGTTTTGTTGCAGGAACAAAACGAGCAAAATGGGTTAGGAAAGAAGAATATTTCATTACAACCTATCTATTTCTACTCGAGTTTCACATCACAGCAATTGACTTACAAGATTTTCACATCGTCACGCTTCGTATCAGGAAAGAAGATGGAATTATCAGAGAAAGATGCGTATCCAAACAACATTTATCGTTAGAGAAGAAATAAAGTACGCTAATGACACCACACAAAACAACACCAGCAATAAAACACACGCAACTAGCATCAAAACTTACCACATCAAATCCGATATTTTCTGGCTTAATATCGCGGTAGATAATGTTTCTACCGTGTAAATAACCTAACGCATCACTTAAATCGAATGCTGCTACAAGTTTATCGTCCCATATCTCTTTTTTCTTCCCACCCTTCCTATCAAAGATTTTTGCACCCAATCCTGAACAACGCTTGAAAGTCTTTGCCCATTTGGTAATTCGACTTTCCATTGTATCGTATAGACGATCCATTATGATAAAGTAATTCTCACTAAAGGGTGAAATCTTTGCAAGAGCTCGTGCCTTGATTATATTTGGGTGTTCAGTATCACACATGATACGCGTTTCGATAGCCATATCAAGAATGCCTTGAATGAATGACCCTAGAAAAAAGAAAAGGAAAAAATACGAGATCTCGTTCATTTAGAACATATTGCATATCTTCGAGTCGAATCGAGTCGATTTTTGTTTTGTTTCTGGTTTTGTGTTCGTATATCATCACTTACCTGGATCGTTAACAACTTCCGGACTGAGTATTTTAATGGCATACCGTGAATCACCGCCGCCACCATTACTATCGTCTTTGTCACGAAGACAATGATCTGCAATGAACTGACGTTCTTCGGGGGACGACGATTCATCATTTGTTTTGTTGTTTTTATTGTCATCATCATCTATTGGTTGAATTCCTCGAACTTCATAAACGGTACCGAATCCTCCTTTCCCTAAAACTTTTCCAAGTTTCAATTGTTCTTTCTCGAATTTTGGATATGTTCCTGCCTTATCAGCGATAGAAGAATCGACGAAATACCCAACATACCTTTTCTTTGCGTATTCCTTACCAGAATCTCTGATCCTTTGATTATTCTTTTCTTTGCTGGTCGACGTTAACTTCTTAGTGGCAGCTACCATCTTGATTAACAACTATCTTACAAAGTGGTACAAGTATTACAAGTATTACAAGTAAGTACGATGATGTGTGTTGTGTAAAAATATTTCGCGATTGTAGGATTCTTCATTCTTCACTCATTTCTACCGTACTGTACAGTATTTCAGTATTTCACATCACGAAGAGCGAAACTACTACAATATACTTCTGATAGTGGCGTGACAAAGAGAAGAAAATAATGATATCCTTGAAGGAAACAGATGTGCGTGCCGTGCTACTATTAGTAGGACCTATTACTGTACTAGTACAGCAGGTAACACAGTTC
This sequence comes from Fragilariopsis cylindrus CCMP1102, assembly GCA_900095095.1. Lineage (NCBI taxonomy): Eukaryota > Bacillariophyta > Bacillariophyceae > Bacillariales > Bacillariaceae > Fragilariopsis > Fragilariopsis cylindrus. Next base: position 164,073 of record FMBT01000359.1, read on the forward strand.
ATTAAGGACTGAATGATTTTTTGAGTCACTCGCAAATAGACATCACTCACATCATGTACAGTATCTAAGAACGTTCGAACGTGTGCTGCTATCGTGCTTATCGTAGCAGCAAAATCATCATGATAATAAGGCTTCGGTTCGGTTTAGTAAATTAATAATTGTAAACAAGAATCAAGAAAAGCTTCTGAAATTCTTTCTCTACGTTCATCGACATCTTACGTACAGTAGGCGATGTAAAGAAGGAGAAAATTTGATTGAGAAGAAATAATGTGTATGACTGCTGCACAGTGCGTGTTCAAATACAACGATATATTCTCATAAAATAACATAACATAAAATAAGCAACGAACACGAACAAACACAACGATCGCTATAGAAAAATTGTCCGAAAAGAAAGGAAAAGAAGAAGAAAGAAGAAAAGAAACATGGGAACGCCACTGGAGTAGCAATAGCATGTGTCACCACGGTTGTTGCTGTTGTGGGAACATGTGGGGTCGTTGTCGTCGTCGTTGCAGTTGTTCGATTATTACGTCGAATAAATGCCTCCGTGGTATTGCCAAGCCCACTCCAGCGATGATTTCGGAGGAAGATCCATCCAAGAATTGTGCTCTTTTCCGTCATCTACCCATCCTATCGGGGAGTTTGGCATGGAGATCATTAGGAGCTGTGGCGGAAACTCCGATACACAAATGTCAGTTGCCGTTGATGGGTAGCAGCAGCAGCAACGACGATGACGATGACGGTGATGATGACGTAGTAGTAGTGGAAATCTTGATCAAGAGAGAAGATTTAATTTCAAGTAGCTATGGAGGCAATAAGGTTCGTACTTTACAGCATCAATTGGCTGTTTGTGAAGTGAGAAGAGATGCGGGAGAAACATCCTTCCAGCAATTGGTTTCCTTAGGATCAGGTGGGTCGAATCAAGTCGTTGCGACGGTAGTACATGCCCGTAAATTGGGTTGGGACAATAAAAAGGAAATGGTGCCATTAACGTCTGCTGGTTTGATAAGGATGAACCAGATTTGGATAACACGTTGAATATGTTAAGTGTTTTCAGTTTTCCAAACATTGGATTTACAATGATTGGGGAACAAAGGTGGGACTACTAAAAACATTAAGTGGTATGTATAAAGCTTGGACGCAAAAGGAGTTTGTCCCGATGGCGATGGGTGGAAATTGTCCTGTAGGAGTCTTAGGTCAAGTGGGAGGTATTCTGGAGTTGGCAGAACAAATTCAAGCGGGAACTAGTCCGGATCCCGATCGAATTTACATACCCATCGGATCTGGATGCACCATTTCTGGTTTGATCTTGGGAGTTTGTATGGCCCGAGAATTGAATTTACAGGTTTTTATGTCTCCCAACTTTAAGATTGTAGGTTGTAATGTTCACGAAGGATTTGCTCTTTAGATAGAATGGTCGGTATCCATACCAATCCTCTTTTCAAATTTATGCCCTTGACAATCACACACTCTGTGTTAGGGGCGTGTAGAGCTTTAAAACAAATCGGGGGACCCGATCTGGAGAAGAAAGTTATGGCTTTTATTAAGACCAACGTTGAGATTCGAGCCGATGCTCAAGTCGTTGGTATATATGGAGGGCATTCAGAAAAATCGAGAGAAGCAGCGACTCATTACGATGACAAGGGAGTTGTGTTAGATTACAAGACTGGTGAGAAGAAGAAAGGGCTCTGGGTTTGTGGACACTTTGTTGCAAAAGCCTTCTACCCATTAATGAAAGATATGGAGGCTGAAATGAAAAGAGATAAAGATGACAATACGGAAAAGGTTCCGCCTAAGTTCATGCTTTGGATGACCAAATCTGCTGTTCAACCGCTAGGAAATGTCGACGAGTGGTCGAAATTTGCTAAATCAAACGATGCAGTCAAAAAGTGGGCAAGGGAAGGCAAGGCAGAATCAACACTTCGTCCAGGGACCGTATCCATAGATGATGGTAAAGCCGAAGACTATCGCTCAATCATGACTAAGATATTGTGAGACTAACAGTTGTAGGTTTAGATAATATTAATTGCAGTGTGTATGCTCACTTCGGCTGTAAGTGACTCGCCTGTTTTAATATATATATATATTATATATATACAATACATATATTAATATTTATATTTATATTTATAGTTTGAGTAGCAGCAATATTCAATATACTACTATTACTATTACTACTAGTACAGCTGTACACACAATTTGGACACAGTTGGGATATTGATGAAAAAAGAGTATATAATATGGTCACTCTTGAATGATCATGTATTTGAAGACTGAATGACCATCAAAGAATGAAGAAATAGCTGAATAATAACAAAAGAACCAAGTGACTTACCATCACATAGCACAATATCAAACAAACTTCAGGTTTTCCTCATCACCTGGATCTGTATTATTGATGATTCTTTGCTGACAGATCAGATGTCAGTATATGTTAGCTAGTTAATAACACAATATATAATGTAAAACAACAACAATACAACATTATTTGATGGAAGCTGGCCGATGGAATTAAAGATCAGCAGATTGAATACAAAGCAAGAGGGACCACCCAGCAGATAGACAGACGTATTTGATATAAATAAATAAATAATAATCTCTTAATATACAGAGGGTAGGGGCCGTATAGGGGCCCGTAGTCTGGCTAATATTGCTCTACTACAATCTATACCTAATAAACAACCACATACATCATTAGATAGCTCTTGATGACAGCTTTCCATATATATATTCTACTTGTAACAATCCAATTGGTTTGAATTGATTCAGCGCCGATCTCTAAAAGGGGCCTCTTATACCAATCAATAGTTTTTTGGTAATTACGCACATAATGGATAATTAAATATTTAAATTTTTGGCCCTCTAATGACCTTACAAGACTGGGCTGTATTTTCATCCCAATCAATTTGATTCTAACAACCAATCTATCAATGGAAAGCTTAAATGTAGAGCTATCATTCAATGTATTGGTTAGTTAGTCATGTAAAGCGTTATCTATTTTTGGTGCAGCCCACGTGCAGCCCAACAAAGGGTTATTTTTAGCTGTATAAAATAGGCGGGTTTGACCAAGGTTATTTTTAGTTGTATAAAATAGGCGGGTTTAACCAAAAAAACCTTACCCTTTTATGAGATTGGCTTAAAATCAATCCATACCAATTGGATTGTTACAAGTAAAATATCTATGGAAAGCTGACATCAAGAGCTATCTATTGATGTATGCGGTTGTTTGTTGGGTACAGATTGTAGTGGAGCTATTTTAGCCAGAATTGATTCTTGCGCGTTAAGGGTCGCTATATGGCCCCTAGTTAACTAAGGGATATATATGTACTTATATATATATATATTATTGTAGAATATACTACAGGTATATTACAAAGCTCTTTCCACAAGTAAACACAATTACTGTTTAATATTAAAACTGATTACACGACTGAAATCAAATTCGCCGAATCACGCACAGTTTTGTGTCACGAAGAAAAATTCAACGACTAAACAGTATCGCTCGTCAACGAAACACAACGTATGAAAAGATGATGGGCACATGACAAAATTCAAACTCAATTAACAAAATCTTAAGATTCTGATCAGTTAGAAATTGACCATCGGTTCAACCGTCCCTCAAAGTCGTCACAGACTTAGATCTTCTACTTTACGCTTGTCGCCAGAGAGATATACATTCACATTGTAAGCATAAATATCATAAAGGATCGTAAAATATTATAGTCCAATCCTATTAAGTTATCTTAACGAGTATTTTTATCATCGAAAACATCTTCCATGTCCAGCTCTGAATTATACAAGGGAGGCTCCCCTGCGGTGACAAACCCCCCATCCAAGGCACTCAATAATGTGTTCTCATTCGCATGGTTGGCCTGTGGCATCTTGACGGTTCTTATTCCTCTTATTTTCCGTACCTTGAAGATGAATAACTATAAAAACATGTACTACATGTACAACTGGGAAGAAGCCCAACAAGACTATCAAGAACAACAAGAACAGTACTACCAACAGTATTCTGAAAACAATTACGCGCAAGAGTACGGCCAAGGCAACTACCAATACCAGTGGGAACAAATGCAAGGATCGTATGATATCAACCAATGTAAATGGTACCAACTTAACTGTTTCCCATACTACATCAACGAAAATGGAGAACCAGAACCTTCCGCAGGCTGGGTAAGTTTATGAGAAGATTTATGCGTATCAATTTCTTGTACTCTAGAGCCGTATAGCCTCCTACCGTTTCAATATCTACCTTCTGTTTAGTTGATGACTGCCTACTGACAAAATATTTTCTAACAATCACTTTCTTCTAACTGAATTCTTTACAAATTTACAGTACCCGGCATGGTTCAGTGGATGGACCCAAACCGAGGAGGAACGCGAAGAGATGATGGAGAATGGAGAGACCTCGAACGCAATGATCTTCGTTTACATCTGGCAAATTCTTATGTTCATTGTCATCGTTGTGTACGGATTCATCGTTATCAGACAAAACCGTGTCGTGACCGGTGTGACTGTTGCTCTTGTCGTCTTCGCGAATATGTGTTTCTTAGGAATGTGGATGCTCGCAGACGGGTCGATAATCACCGATGGAGAATTCGTCCAAAATACTGGGTTTTACGGCCAATTTTCCGTATTGATGTTCATCACTAACGCATGGTATGTCATCTTCGGACTTATCTTTTCCGCCTTGTTTGCCATTCGTGGGCATAGCATGCACGATGATAGCGAACGTGATACGAAGCCAAAGCAAATCGAAAACAGTGCTCAAAGCTACCGACCATTGGGCGGAGATTCTCCCACAACCAAACGAGAAGCTATCAATGCTCCTCCTGTCCTTGTTTAAGTTCCGATAAGGAAATGAAATGCACTGAAATGGAATGAAATGGAATGAAATTAAGAAGATCCTTGTAAAAAACACCGAAAGAATGATCATTCTTTGCTTGTTGTTGTGATAAAATGTCTTACATACTACATATAATAGTAACTAATAGTACTAATAATAAAAACGAAAATATAATTTAACAAAATACTACATATTTAAGATATATCTATTAAATAATGTAGGACCCTACCCTACAAATATAGTGTATATCATCAAAAAAATAGCTACGCATCTATACTATAATAGATTATCATTTCCCGGAGAAGTATATATAGAATTAGTGGATAGAGCTTCCAAGAGGAACAATGATTACTGCATAAAGCGTATTCATTTCATATGCAACAATCGTCTATTTCCATCAAGCCCTCAAAGGGAGCTACAGTAGCTCCCAAAGGAGCTACGAATCTATTCAACGAGGCAAAAAATGCTACCGAAAAATTCGGAGAGTTTCACCTCGCGCGTGCTTGAAAAAAAATTGATGTAGTGTGTTAAGTAATTATGTGAAGTAATTTTTTACTTAGGGAATTTTTGCGACGAATCTTTGTAATTCCATTGTAAATCGGCGAAATCTCAATGCGTTCAACCTTCACACATCAGTTGGAAAAATCAAAATATACCTAAATTTTTTCTTTGTGTTCCGGTACTAATCCAACAAAATCGAAGAGAATAAATTACATGTATCACCGATGCTCATACACTCAATAAAACAGTTATTGTTGAGACTATATTCCAACCATCTTTTTCAACTCCTACCTTTATAAAACTTAAATATTTACCATGGACCCCTTCGAAAATAGCAAATATACTCGACCACAGCGGTTCAAGCGTGCAATCAGAAGATACATCCCAGAAAAGAAGTATGGGTGGGGTCATTCTCCATGTGACAACATGTTTCTTTCTATAGCCTGGGTCGTGTCCGGACTTGTAGCTGTGTTGGGTCCATTGATTTTTCGTACCATTCACACGAATAAATACAAACAGATTTACATGTCCTATTATTGGGAAGAAGAATATCAAGCCTACGAGGAACAACGTCAGCAGAACTATGAACAGTATGGTAACAACTACAACTATGGTGGAGCATACATGTACGACGGATCTAATGAGCGTGAATGGGTCGATGTGAACAATTGCAAGTGGTGGCAATTCAGCTGCTTCTCCTTCTTCGCCAACAGAGAAGGTGAAGCGATGCCGGATCAGGAATGGTATCCAACCTGGTTTAGTGGATTTATCCAGACCGAAGAGGATCGTCAAGAGATGGAAGCAAACCTCGAACAACCTGGACCACTCAAATTTGTTTACGTATGGCAAGTTCTTATGTTTATTGTAATTGGTTGGTACGGAATGTTGGTCATTCGTCAAAATCGCAACCCTACCGGTTTGATTGTAGCTCTACTAGTTTGGGCGAACTTTGCATTCATTTCTATGTGGTTGATGGCCGATGGGTCGATTGTTACCGATGGACAGCAAGTAAAACGAACTGGTTTCTACGGTCAAATGTCTGTTCTTATCTTTATGTCCAACTTTTGGTACTTCCTCCACGGTCTAGCTTTTGTACTCGTCTTTTGGATACGTGCATCATGTTTGGCGGAACAAAGACAGCAAGAAAAAGAAGATAGAGAAGTAAAAGAACAAGAACAGCGAGAATTGGCAGCAGCCCAGGAGAAGGAGAATAGTGACAGCAGTGGTTACAAAGCACCTGTAACAGAACAATGAGAACAATGGTAGAAGATTTGAACTAAAACTTCAAGAGAACACTCCAGGAAATATAGACGACGGCGATAAGGAGTTAACTTGGAACGCTTCTCTCAGGATACCATCATGTAATTAATATATATACACATACACGTACACGTACACATACACATACACATACACATTCTAGTTTATAAATATCATATGACATTCTACACAAATAGTTGTACTCATTTTGATTAGCATTTTGTCGCTCATTCTGTAGCTCATCTTGTGTAATATAGATAAGTTAGATAAAGTATCTGGAAAATAGTGTAAATGTATCTAGCTACCTAAGTTCACTAGACTGAAGACCTTCTATGCTATTAACGTATGTAAATAGTGTTTATTAGAAGAGTGAGCTTAGTTGCTCTCTATGATCGGCTATATCTACTCGTGGTCTGTGTGTGGTCTGACCCTGGTCGGTCATATCACTCATATGGTCTGTCCTGGTCAGTCATTCCATAGTGACACTCGCCTTACGCCTACACTTCCCCACACTTACAGAATCTAGAGCATCGGAATTGTACTGTGATGCAGACTGTAATAGTGATATAAGTGGGTTAGATCTGTAAGTGGAGACGGACACATAGTTGATTATGTGTGCTTTGTCATTAGAATGATCAATATAGGTAGTATATGCCGGTTTGCGTCTTCCCATAAAGACGTCTGTATGCTCGTAAAATTTTGTCCTCCCTGTTGGCTTGCTCAGAGAATCACTGTAATTTTCATCTGTCGATGTATCGACAAAATCAATGAACTTGTCGTCTGTCCATTGTAATATAATAAAGTGTTTCATTTCTACATGTCTTGTTCTTCTTGTTGGTTGTTGTGCATTCGCTAGACGAACTGCACCTTGATTATCTGCTAATATTGGAGTTGGTGCGTCCATAATGATACCAATTTCTTCTAAAATCCATCGTAAGTATAGCGCTGCTTTTCCAGCGTCTGCCATATTCGTGAATTCAGCTTCTGTTGAACTTTGTGCTATTGTTGGTTGTAATCTCGTACGATAATAAACTGCTGCTCCTGCTAACATCATAATGATACCACCCATCGATCTCCTTTCAGTTCTGTCTGATGCCCATGTGGTGTCGCATGAACCAGTGATTTCTAATGCATTCCATTGTTCATCAAATTTATGTAGTTGAGATGGTGCTGATATTGGTGATGGATCTGGTCGTATTGGAAGGTCTATTTGCGGTTTTGGTCTCCAGTAGGTAAGTCCATCCATTCTTGTTGCGTTGAGGTATCCAAATACTTGCTTGACTGCCTCATAATGTATTTGAGCCGGGTGGTGCGAGTGTTGGCTTAATGTTATTACTGCTATTGATATATCCACACGACATACTGTTAGTGCATAGATTAATTCACCAATTGTTTGTCTGTAACTAAAACCCATGCGTTTTTCTAATTCCTTCTGTTCTTTAATTGATTCCGGTCCTCTACTCGATTGTATATCTGATTGGTATTTTGAATCACTTTTCATTGGTGTTGGTGGTGATCTAATTTTTAAATTACTCCATCCATGATGTGATACAATCTTATCGATATACGTTGCGCAATGGACATGGTTGTAGTATCTTGTTTGTTCCACATTAACTCCATTGAATTTTCTAATTGTACCTAATTGATTTAGTGGATTAGTCATACGTTCCTGTATTTGTTTTCCTATTCGGTCGCACTCTGATGAATCTTTGTTGGCTACTAGGAAGTCATCGACTTGACGTAGGATGAGTGTCAAGTTGTCTTGGTCATCTCTTTTGTAGTAGAGGCAGGGTTCATGCACTGTTGCTGTAAAGCCTAACTCGTCAATGATCATCTTGGAGATGTACTTGTCCCATAGTCGTGGCGATTCCGGGTGTCCTTGTAGTGCTTTTCTAACTGGTATCACATAGCCTTCAGGTATTGGTTCCTTTCCAAGATGTTCCTCCCACCACTGTTTAAACTGGACGTCTGGTCTCATAAAGAATGGGGATGTTGGTGCTGGTGCCTCTGCAAATGCGTTGCCTACATCGTAACCCTTACAGATTAGATTCATTGCTGCTGATATTGCCCATGTCAATCGGTGGACTGGTTGTTCCACACACGCTGCATATGTTTCTGCTAGTGTGATTGCTGCTCCATATCGCGGTCCTCCATTGCATGTGCCTCTTGATTTGCCGTATCGTATCCCCGGTTAGTGGATCTTCCTTGTTAACGTACGACCATACCCATGGCAGTACTGTCATCCATTGATCTGATTTGACTGGCTCTCCAAACATGCCAACCTTTTCGTAACGGTCCAGTTGTTTCCATTCTGATTTAAGGAAATCATCCCATTCTGGTGTAAGCATAAGTTTATTACGTTTCATTAGGTTTATTCTTACTTTTTCTCTAATTGAATCACCTGAATCGATTTGTTGTGGCCATTTTGTTTTGTCTACCCATATGTCTTCTTCATTGTTGATGCTGTTGAGGTGATGCGCGATTACATTTAGTTGATCTGATTGTAACGTTGGTACGCCTTCTCCACTCATTGCGAAGCCTACTAATGATCCAAATTCTAATTTGATTGATGATTGATTATCGATTCTTGCTTGATGAATGGCGTTGATGATGTCTTGCTCCGTCCTAATTGGTTGATTATTCACTGTTGATATTATTGTCCCTCTTAATCTTCTCTTCCATGATCGAATATGGCGATGGGTTGAGGTTCCAACTTGAAACTCCACTAATTCCATCGCTTGTTTCATATCAGGGTGTGTAGCTACTATCATTCCTAACGTTGGATGATACGATTTTTCATTTAATGGGATCGTATGCGATGTAGTGTGTACATATTTGTTTGTTGATACATCTAATGTTGCCAGTTCATGTTTTAAATCACCTATTTCTGGTCGTCTAAATGCTCTTTTTAGTTTGTTTACCCTCCTGTCCGTCCATCGTTGTTGTTTCCTGTTCATTGTTGCTGCTGCTGCTGACTGTGTATGGTAGTGGTGAATTCAGTAGATTGCTTTCCAATATATCTGTCGCTGATGGGGATTGCTTATCTTTTAAGTGTAGATCTATCCTTTCAGGGTTCGTGGCAGTTGTGTGGTCGGCGCTTCCGGTAAATACCTCCATTAGATGCTTTGATGCCGGTGATCGATTCGTCGGTCTGTCTCCATACTGTATCTCATCCTTTGAATCATGCTTAGCTGTTTTGATTGCTCCTGTATTGATATCCCAATACTTGATGTTGTGCATAGTATTTTGATACCCAAGGAAGATACCATCATACGACCATGGATTCAACGTTGTTGGTCTACTACCCGGTTTCTTTGCTGTTATCTTGGATCCAAAGTAATTAAGCTGTCAAGTGATGGTATTTGGCCTGAGAATGCTTGTAGTGGTGTCATTTTGATCTTACTATGGTATGTACGATTGTACAGCCATGTTGCATGTAATAGTGCGTCAGCCCAAAACTCTGTTCCTAGTCTTGCCGAGTACATCATACATCTCATCCGTTCCTTCAATGTCCTGTGTGGTCTTTCCACTATCCCATTCTGTGAAGATGCGTCTGCTGCTGTTGAATTGACTTCATATCCGTGAGAGTTACAAAGCTTTGTGAGCTCATGTGATTTGGATAGTTCACCTCCTCCATCCGTAGTGATTGTCGCTCCAACTTGGTCCGGTAGCAGGTCTCCAAAGAAATCAATGTCATTATCTGTTGGTTGAATGACATACTGTTGTGCTGTCACTGCTTCGTCGAATGCTCTTGACTTGGCTAAATATCCATTACCACTAGTTGTGATGATTGCTTTCGAAGGGTTCGTTGTTCTAATGCCATGACGTTTGAGGAATTTGTTGATGTATTCGATTGGTGGATCTTTATTCTTGATTGGATGAGTCCATAGCTTTCTTGATGATACGTCTATGATGGTAAGGAATCCGATGTATCCGTCTCGACTCTTCGTGATGATTGGTCTTGTTTCACTATTCTTTCCTGCGTCTATTTCCAGATTCGATGGTCCACTTACGAAGGCTAGGTCCATATGATACGCTTGTCCCGGTATAAAGTTGTCCTTATCTGTTGTTTTTTACCTCCCTTCTTGACCATCTTGCCTCTTTCACAGAATGGACATTTGAAAAATGGTGTATTCGTTGGTAGTCAGGAATTCCTTCAACACATTTTCTTGTTTCATTCAAAGTTCGTGTTGAGCAGTGACCCATTCGTTGGTGCCATAGTTCCAACTCCTTCATTTTCTGGGTGTATGCCTGGTGTGGTGTGTCCATTGTCTTTAGCTTGACGTCGGTGAATATTGGATGTGCTTCTTCCTTCATCTGTTCGAAGTGATGGGCTCCAATATCTGTTGCCCATGATTCATTGATTTGTTGATCAATTAATATTCTATCTTCCTTTGCTTGCATGTTGTCATTTCTCTCCATCTGTAGGTCCCGAATTCGATCCGATCTTCGTGTTACTGCTCGTATAATGTGTTTGTTGTTCAATGAGTGTGGTAGTAGAACCTGGTTGGATGTCAGCCATTCCCCATTGCAGTACGTTTCATTTGAATTGATTCTAATTCATTTTGATTGTAATCTAAAAATCCAATTTTTCCAGTACTATTAGACGTTCCAAGGTGGTAGAACGCGTAATATTTCAATTTATGAGTGAAGTGATAATTATCTGGTGATAATACTGTACCACTAGATAATGGGGTATATAGTACGGGCCACTCCATGATAGAGCCTTGGTCAGACAAAATTTTAATCACGCCTTCTCCCAACGCTTGGAGAGTTGTGCTTGTCTCATCGTCGGAGAATACCCCAACGTCTTGTGGGAATGCGAATTCGGTATAGTTGTGTATGATATCAATCGTGTCAGTTGCGAGCAGTTAGCTCCAGTATCACCCTGTGCGTTGATTTCCGTGGTATATTGTACTTGTTCTCTCTTACTGAATATTTCATTCCCATCGTCATCGTTTGTATTGGCTCTCCTATTTAGCTTTTTGATTCTAAATTTTACTCGTACTGATTTTCGATTTGAAGTTGACTGTAATTTAACTGCATTGATATTAAATGATTGTCCGTGTGTTGAACCTAGGCTGTCGGCCGGCGTGTACGCGGGAGTGAGGTCTGCTGAAGTGATTGAAAAATTTGATTTTGCTTTAGTCGCGCCGACCAAACTTTGATATGCCTTGCACGTGTTGTATCGATATTCAATCGCGTTGATTATATAAGCTCCTGTCTCATGCATTGTTCTCCCTCCATATGTATTGTATCGCGGATGATGTCCGTGAAGTCTGTTACAGTTCGTGTACTCTTAGTGTTAATTATAAGACGTGTATCAATTTTCTGTTCGTTTCCCGATTCATGATTGTTAAGTATCTGTTGTGTATTACTGTTCTGTTTATTTTCGTTCCCACGTGTTTTTGTTAAGGAATCTTCAATCGTGTTTGTTGGTTCTTGTCCGCATGGGGGATTCGTCAATACTTTACAAACATGTGTCTTCATCTCCGATTCGGAATTTTCATTGATTTTTGATACTTTTTCAATCGTATTCATTGGAGTTGTCTTAGTTGATTCCCGTGATTGCGTCTCCAGATTTTCCACGCTCTGATTTTTCTGTTTTTCCTGTACAATTCTACGTGTTACTGGTAGGATTGTTGGTTCTTTTTCCAGATATTCATTTTCATTTCCATATTATTGATTTCATTACAAATATTATTTTCATTACAAATCTTATCTTTACAAACTGATTCAGTTATAATCGATTGAATTGATTGACAATGGCTTTCCTTTCGTTATTCAACTGGACAATGGTATTGTTCGCTGCTTGTTGTTCCTGTAGATCCTTTGTATGGGCTTCGACAAAGCAGTAGTTATGATTGTTATGGTTGATGTGGTGTGGTACGTCTTTTGATATCGTTTGTTGTTGTTTTTGTTTTGATACTTTGTTGATGATTATATTCCCCTTATTCTATTATCTGATGGTGACGATGGTATATGTGGTGTTTTCTTGCGTACAGGCTGTTCCGATCTCTCGGGACAGCATGTTTGTCACTCTTCCTCTTCGTCGTCCTTAGTCCATTCCTCACACTCTTCTCTTATTGCCTCGTCTGATGCATAGGTTGGGAGTGATCTCATGACCCTGTTGATCATTACTGGACGATTTGATTTGTAATACTTATCTGCATTGGTATCGTAAGTTTCCTTATTTGTTGTTGCGAATTTTGTTGCGTGTGATATTTGAGCTCCGATTCTGCATATCTGATCACCTATACTATGTCCTGCCATCTTACAACATGCACATTGTTTCTTGTTGCGTAGGGAGTATCTTGGTTCCCTTCCTCGAGTATCCATTCTCTTTTGGTTTTCCATCGAATGCGTTGATCGACAAGGTGTTGATCTTGTTATTGGATGTGTTGGGGTAATCTGCAAATAGGTCTGCCAGACCTGTTGTCTTCCAAGTGTTGGGGAGGGGTTTATTTGGATGTGTGAGGATCCATTGGTTGAAGTCTCCGCTCAATTTCGTTGCAATTGACGTATTGTAAGATTGAAGTGCTTGATGGAGCATTTCTTGTGATTGTTGAACTTCCGAGTATATGGTGTTATGCTCATTTCATGAGTTGCTACCGATGTTTGTAGTTCTACTACATATGCACTTGGGGTCATTGTTTTGCTCCAGGTTGGTCCCCATCCTTGTGTGGTGGTTTCATGAACGTACATGTCCTTCTCATGATGGCATATAGTGCTCCGTACCCATTGCGTTCCTCATCGAATGGACTGATATGTCCAGCATCGCCAGGTTTGGTAATTGGTATAATGACCTTAAGTCTTCTCATGATTGCATGGCTGATGGTGGAGATGGTATTATCGTTTTCATTGTGCATTGGTGGTAGGCATGACCTGTCGGTGATAGGTGCTTTAGTTTGGTGAGTGGGTATGTCTCTATGAGGCAGTCATCATACATCTCGTTGTACAGTTGTTTTGCTTGTCCATCGTTACCATCTTTGCTGGAATACAATGTTTGTGCATTTGCATGGTGCCAAACCTTGTATGATTTCGAGATGTGTCCCAATCTCTTAGTCTCTGCCAGTGCTGCTTCCTCTGCCTGTCGGGCTTTTCGTGCTGCTTGTTCTTGTTGAAAACTTCTGTTTGCTTCTGGAAATAGACCTCTATATTTTCCTGTATCTCCAGTACCTGTATCTCCTGTACCAATGTCATCCTCACCCATTGTCTCATTGTACGATTTCTCTTCCTCTGTAGTTGGGTCCGTTCCGGTTGTGCTTGGTGTTCTGTTCAAGTTGGTTCGCGTCCAGTCTGTTGCCTTGTCTACGTTGGTATGCATCCATTCTGTCGCGATTCGATCCACTTCTTTTCCAAGATTGTTGGTGATATCTCCTACGTTGGTGTTCATCCACTTCGTCGCGATTCCATCGATTTCTCTCTCAAGTTGGTTTGTGATATGTTCGATGTCTGTTGCTGAGGATGCTACTTCTCTGATATGATGGTCGATTGTATCATTATCCTTGAAGAAATCTAATGCGAAATCCATCAATGAATCGGACATTTCCTGTGGGAATGTCTTGATGTAGGCTTTGATTTGATCTTGGATTATCTGTCGAAAATCTGGTCCGTCTACCAGAGATGTTATTGCAGCCTTTGATTGATCTTCTATCATTGCTAATGTAATGACCAAGTCATCCGTTGCTTTCTTGGTGAACTCTGCTAGTTCTGTCTTGGTTGCTATGGACTGTGTTCGATTTTCCACGATGATATTTTTCCGGCTTTCCTTATTAATTGACCTTGCCATATCACTCAGTCCTAGAATGGAGCTATCACTTGCTGATTTGATTCGTACTATGGCATCTTTCAGTGCTGTTTTGATTCTCGTTGGATCTAGTTCCTCTGGGGACCATTGGAGATCTTGTGCTAAGGCATCCTTGTGGTTTTGGAGATCTTGTACTAGTGCATCCGTGTGGTCAGTTAACTTCTGTGCTAGTTTCTTTGCACCCAATCGCATGGCTACTGCTTCTCCTGCCGTTAGTTGTCTGGATGTTGTTATGAGTTGCATGGCTACTTGTGCTGCTTCCAGATGATCTGCAAGAACTGATGTGGCCGTGTCCACTTCTGCAATTGTTGTGGTTGCTTCATCGATTCGGTTTGTGACTTCATCTATCTTTGAGGTGAGTTCCAAAAGTTTTGATTCAGCATCTTGTAACATCATTTTGTTATTCTCATTTGATTACCCGCACTCTCTTCCATTCGCATCATTCGGGTGATGGAATCAAGGTGTTCTTGGGTGTTTCTTACTTCCATTTCCTTGTATCTCACTTCCATCTTTCTATTCATCATTTCTTCCATCCTCTTATCGATCATATCTTCTAAGTCTATGCTACTACGGGATCCAAGTCTACTACTATCGTTGTTGCTATCCGTTCCAAGTACACTGGGGGTGTGGTTACTATCATTTAGTACCTCACTTTTGGTCTCCTCTTGTACTTGTAAGTATTCCTCTTCCTGTTGTTCTAGTCTATCGATTGTATCATCCATTTCTTCCTTTGTATCATCCATTTCTTCCTTTACCGTATCATCATCTAATTCCTCTTCCTTCTCTACTTCTGATTCTTCTGCTTCCGAATCGAATAGTAATGATATGTTTTGCACTTCTTTTGGCAGTTTCTGTGGTGACTTCGAATTTGCCAGGCGCTGCTTTGCTTTGTATCGAGAGGTGTTTCTTCCATCTCTTTCTCTTGCTCGCTTGGCTCTCTGCTTGGCTTGCTTCACTGTCCATGCACTTCCGGTGTCACTGGAGTCAAGTTCAGTTTCCTCTGCTAATTCCTTCAAAAGTTGTATCTGTGGTGGTGATTCAACGATTCGAGGTGCTTTACCTCTTCTCTCATACTGTGGCTCCGATTGATGTAGGATAGTATGAAGTGGTTGGGCGTAGTGGTATCTGCTTCTTGGCGTCCATGTCGGTGGGGTCCATGCATGTTGTGTGCTAAACATTTGCTTTATCAAGTTTTCGATGGCGATATACTTTTGGTCTACATCCATCTCTTCATCATGTAATGTGACAAGGTGTGCATGGTGATCCGATTCTTCATACCTTGTCATTGGCATGAAGGGTTTTATCTTGTATGGGTCATCCTTGTAGGGATTGCTGTCGTTCAGGGGAAAAACTAGCTTTAGTGCTTCGATCTCCTCCTCTTTGATTCCATCATAGGGGATGAAATCTGTAGGTATTGTCCTACCACCCCTCGGTGGTGACATTGGCATTGTGTCCAATGTACTTGTCTGCATCTTACCTGACTTTCTTGAGTTCTTCTTCGCCATGGTACAAGTGTTGTAGAAATTTGTTGTGCTTTTATTTATTATTTAAGCGATTTTTGCAATTTTAATTCAACGCACGCGCTGTTTTGTATGCTTTTGGTACAGTTTTACGTGCACGAAACTTGTTTCGTAAGAATCTATCACCGATGTTGCTAATATCGATGTTACGTCGTTGTTGCTAATAACGAAACCCTGTTTTAACTTTAATTATATTATCTTTTAACAGTGATAAAAGATATATGTTCTCATAACCTGTAAATGTATCTAGCTACCTAAGTTCACTAGACTGAAGACCTTCTATGCTATTAACGTATGTAAATAGTGTTTATTAGAAGAGTGAGCTTAGTAGCTCTCTATGATTGGCTATATCTACTCGTACGGTGTATGTGTGGTCTGACCCTGGTCGGTCATACCCCTCATATGGTCTGTCCTGGTCGGTCATTCCATAGTGACACTCGCCTTACGCCTACATTAAGCGACTTAAATCCTCTGGATAAAACTAAGGATAAAGGTTTACGACGTAGTTCACGACATAAACCCCTTCAAAACTTAAACGTTAAAGGAGTTACCACACTATTGACCCAAGTCAATAATACTGATATCAACCATCCCACCAACCCACGGCCGTCTACCGCAACTCGTCAACAAGTCCTCAAGCAACGTGACACATCTATCAAGGAACAGCTAGATTCATTTGTCTATCTTCGAGAAAATGGGGAGAATGAATATCTTTTGGGAAAAGAATTTGAGTTTCCTCTTAAAGACGAAAATGGCAACGCGATACTCGGAGACGACGGCAAACCGTTGGTAGCAATAGCGCCCCCACCAAGTGATCTAGTAGGAAGAGTTTTCCTAACCAAACCCGACGAGAGAGGTGAAGTTAATAGAGCACGAGTTGTAGAACTTATCAAAGACTTTGAAGGCAAAGTTGAAAAGGATATGAATCTAATCAAGTTCAAGCTAAACTATGATCACAGTTCCCAAGAAGACATCATGTCGTACAACGAAATTCTGGACTACATCGAAAGAGAACAGAACAATGAAGACGGACATCATTGGAAATTTCGTACTATCTTAGGACACGTACATACTCCTGTGGGACACAAGGATAGAATGGGGAGTGACTACAACGTCAGAACAGCTTGGGAAACGGGAGCAATTTCGGTCGAACCATTGGACTTCCTTGCTAAGGACATTCCTGTTGATCTTGCTATCTATGCCAAGAAATTTGACCTACTAGAATTGGAAGGATGGAAACGCTTTAAAAGAATTGCTAACCGAGATAAGCATATTCGACGACTTGTGAAACAAGCCAAGCTACGATCCTTCCGTGTTACTCCTAAGTACAAGTATGGATTCTCTATACCGCGTAACTACAAGGAAGCCCTTGAGTTTGACGAAAGGAACGGTAATCATAAATGGCAAGAAGCAAATGTATTGGAACATGCACAATTAACGGATTATGCAGTATTCAAGAACAAGGGAGAATTCCATGATGCAAAGATACCAGAAGGTTATCGCAAGATCAAAGTTCATACTATCTTTGATGTGAAACACGATGGCAGGCATAAAGCTCGAGTTGTAGCTAATGGTAACCTAACGGATACGCCACTCGAATCTGTTTACTCAGGTGTTGTTTCATTACGCGGATTACGTACATGCATATTCTTAGGAGAACTTAACGGCATGACCCCATGGGCTACTGATATTGGAAATGCTTATCTTGAAGCAAAGACCACCGAAAAGGTATGCATCAAAGCAGGGCCAGAATTTGGGGAGCTACAAGGAAACCTTCTTATCATCGATAAGGCTCTTTACGGATTAAGACTTAGCGGAAAAGCATTCAACATTTTGCTATCTGATTGTCTACGCGACCTAGGATTCTACCCATCCAAAGCAGAATCAAGTATTTTCATGAGAAAATGTCCTACAAGAGACGTGTACGAATATGTGGCCACATATGTTGATGACCTATGCATTGTTATGGAGAATCCTAGGGAGTTCCTAAACCAGCTGTCGTCAGCACCGTACAACTTCAAACTGAAAGGTTCAGGAGAAGTTAACTTCCACTTAGGCTGTGGATTTGAGAGAGACTCTGATGGAGTATTATGTATGGACCCAAGCCGGTACATAGACAAGATGGAAGATGCCTACAAGCAATATTTCAAGGAATTGCCTAACCAGAAGCACAGATCACCGCTAGTGAAGGGAGACCATCCAGAACTTGATGTAACCGAGTTTCTTGACCAAGACGGTATTGAAATATATCAATCATTAATAGGAGCTATGCAATGGGCAATCTCTATTGGACGATGGGATATACAATCCCGCAGTAATGAGCTTATCAAGCTTTAGAGCGCAACCACGAAAGGGACATCTTGAAAGAATCAAGCGTATCTACGGATTCTTATGCAAGTTCAGGCATTTCAAACTACGGTTTCGAGTTGATGAACCAGACTATTCCGGTATTCCACCAATGCCACCCTACGATTGGAGCCATTCTGTATATGGAAACCCAACTGAAGACATCCCTAAAGATGCACCAACTCCACTGGGAAAACGAATCGTTTTGACCCATTACTTCGATGCAAATCTAATGCATGACGTACTATCAGGAAAAGCAGTTACAGGTGTAGTTCACTTCTACAACAAGACTCCCGTTGATTGGTATTCCAAGAAACAATCTACCACGGAAACCGCAACGTACGGATCTGAATTCCTGGCATGTCGAACCTGTTTCGAACAGATCATAGATCACCGACAGTATCTACGATACCTTGGAGTACCAGTAGGAGATGAAGACTACGCATGGGGAGACAATGACGCGATGATCAATAGTGCAACCATACCGGACGCAAAGTTACATAAACGACATAACATTCTGTCATTTCACTTTGTTAGAAGCTTAATTGCAAGTGGTTTCATTAACCTGCAACATATTAAATCGGAAAGTAATATTGCAGATATACTTACGAAACATTGGGGTTATCAAAGTACGTACGAATTGATCCGCCCAATCTTTCATTTTGGAGGTAACACGGCCGCATTATATTTTGATGATACATTAGAAGTCGATCGTCACATTACTGAATCAGAGTTAGCAGAAATCGTTACGACCAATGGGGAGTGTTAAATTATACATAGTACTCGATGTAGGAGTCATATGTCGTACATAAGCCCCGCGGAGTAGAAATACAAGCGCGATCAGATTAGTGAGGAGAAATGCACGTGTATGCATTATTGAGATAAAAGAGAACCGAAAGTTAGCTAAAAGCCAACATCGTACTGTTGGAGTTGAAGTAACCTTGTCGAAGCCGTTGTCGAAGCAATTGGAACCGAGCGCAAATAAGAGAAGTGCTTAGGTATATTTATACAAATCGGAACACGATTAAGAAGAGTGTCCGAATACATAGAACACGATTATGAAGAGTGTTATACATATGGAAGTCGAACAGATGTCGATGTCCACCTTTGAACCGCTAATGCGATATATATGCATTGAGGCGAAGTGAGTTAGGAACAGAAAGTTGTATGCAGGGTTACTGGAAACCGCAATACTAAAATACGAAGAAAAGAGCAGAATTACCTCGATTACGAGAAATGAACAATTACTGTCTTTTATTGTTGAGAAATTGTAATAACCATAGACTAAATAAACAAGTGTGTTAATAACAACTTTTGCGTTTGAACATCATCGTTAGTATCGTACGACGTTACTATAGATATATCTACAGAAAGTTACGCCATTCTTCTACGGAAGTTTCGCTGACAAGAAGGGATTAGATATCCTGGTAGAACAACCGTGAGTAGTCTTTCAATATAAGGGTCAAGAGTATCAACCCTTCCAGCTTTAATAGAATCTTACAAGACCGAAGAGTAAGACTATTATAATCCTGTTTCACCAATCATCGATTGTCTGTGAAACGTACAACATTGTATGTAGATCATGGAGAAATCATCATCCCCCCTGGCTGACCCAAACTTATTCAGGCCAGATCTACCTCACCTTTTTACCCTTCCTGTGTGACAGGCTTCTATCTTTAGCATATTATTAGCTTTACATGTGGCATTCCTGGGTAATTCTATTCTCAGACTGAATAACTCATCCAGTGCAACATACATTTTCAACTACTTGGTAGGATCCTTCAGGATTGTGTTTGTGTGTGTTTGTGTGTGTGTGTGTGTTTGTATGTGTGTATGATCTCCTTTTCCCTTTACTCTAGATTGATTGGTCTTCTTAATAGTAATTTAAGTTGTAGACTTCCATGTGGATAGTCATGCTTGTACAGTTCAATGTGAGAATACTATATCGCATTAAATTGGTCAGCACTAAATATATCTAGTGGTACAGAATACAATAGTGAATCAATAATAATAATAATAATAACAATGGTAAAAGCTTAGCTATTCAATCAGGTGCAATAATCACTACCCGTACTTTGGTCAGAAAAAATCAGTCTGATCAAGAGTTGTACTATTTACACTCCCACCATCAAACGAAGAAGAGGCACTACGTCTCATATCGCCCACGGGGATTGCAACTTTGGATTTATACTTGAGGTGAGGCAATTCGACCAGATCGGGATTTCTTAGTAATCGTTCGGGAATCGGCAAGGAATGCTCAAGTGCTACTTCATCTTCTTCGCTCGATGAACTACCTGGATCGGAATTTTTCCTCCACGTATTAAGACTTCGTAGAGCTCGTCCGTTCTGATTGTGATCTGGAGTACGAAAATTTGCCATCTCTACTTCAAGTGAAGACGAAGGATGCCTCTTGTGGCCATTTGGCTGTATTGATAGTACTTGTAGCTCGTTTTCGTAATCATTATCGTCATCGTCATCATCGTCGTCGTCACCACCATTTTCAAATAGTGATTCATCCACAATGACCTCCTGGAGATTTTCTCCACGACGGGGAGAGTAGGATGATCGTCGACCACCCATACTTATGGGGATGCCGCTCTCACCAAAAAAGAAATGCGAACCCGATTGAACGCCGGATACTATGTCGCCTTCATAATCATACTTACGAGGATTGAAGAACCAGCGTTGGCATTTGAAAATAGCATCAACCCAGCGGTTTCCCATCTGTTGACAGACTAATAAAACCATTAGAAGAGCCAGTACAACTAAAGAAAGGGCGAGGGTCCAATCTAAAGCATCCCCACCAGACCCAAAATCGGACACCATAGTAGCCGCGTTCGGTAGTTGGCGATTCATTTTGACAACATCCAGGTAGGGGCTTGCCAAATCCAACTTGTAGTAAGAAGACGAATCTCGAAATAAGTAAAATTCCGTGGTGACAGTCCCATTACTGTCGATGGAGGAGATTCTATACTTCGGGTCGGAAAAGCATTTAGCTACGATTGAGCTCATCATAGTTCCGTCACCACTCAACAAACTATCCATCGCTGCTTGGGATACTGCATTGGAAGTTGCATCAGCTGCAGCGAAAGCTGCGTCCGCAGCGGCTTGAGCAGCATCTGCAGCTTTTGTATCCCCTTCTGTGTGTGCTACAGTCTTTGCTTCATCCGCAGCCTTTTGAGCTTCATTCGCTGCATTTTGGGCCTTTTGTACGTTATCGTGTTCACTCTCTGTGGGTTTATAGTTTGATTATCGATCGATGATGGTTGATTGGATGGCGCAGTAGTAGGGACTATCGGTATTATCGTTGATGATGTGTCTGATTTGAAACGTCTGCAGAGGATTTAGAGAATGGCGGAGATAAAGATGATTCCTCTTGAGATATACTTGTGATCTCTTCTGATGAGTCGTCATTTTCTTCGTCATTGTCGAGTTGTGTAGCTGATTCTCCCTAACATTACTATCAATGCCAGGGGGATTATTTTCCATAAATTCTTCGCCTTTATTATTAGTCTCGTCCTCAGTTTCTGGCTCTTCTCTTATGTCTTCCACAAGTCTATGCCCATCGTTGTTATCTGGGTCGTCCAATTCGTTTCCTTGATTACCGGTGAAATCGTCTGCATCCACAAGCTCCAGATCTTCTTCGTCTATGTTGGAGGATGAGTCATTATCGGATCCGGTATCGGTTGAGCTATCCTCTATTGGTACTGGTTCTGTAGTAGGCTGTTCTGAAAGTGAAGAATATGATGGAAATGATCCGTAATTATTGGTTCCAATTGATTCCAGACAGGTGTATAGTCTTTGATAGAAAGTGGCTGCCCGATGAGTAACAGATTGATCGGGGGTAATCTTTGTGACAGATTTCGCATAGATACGCGCCTCGTAGATCGACGGAGGTAGAATGGGCTCGATCTCGACCCCTAGTCTGGCCAAATGCGACCATACGAACCAAGTGAAGTCGGAACTAGACGAAGATCGTAATAGCTGACTTCCGTCATCAGAAAACACGGCAAACGGTTGGTACACTTTCCGTTTTTCTGCATATTCCAAGGCTTCTGTCAGTAGCTTAGAGAGAACGACGCCAGTAATGCTTGCCATGAAATGTGAGCTCAAGAAATTTCTCCGTGACAATCTTTTGTGTAAAATAAACCTTCCCGGAATTGTCCCAAGCAAGGAAAGAAGAAGATTCCTCTTCTTGCACGATGGGCATGGCCTCGTCATTCAAAGAGGAACCTACTCGCTGTGGTCCATATTCTAAAGTTAGTTCCATGGGAGTTTTGGTATTGTACGGATTTATAAGGTCTGATCCTTTCGGTCGAAATCGAATCCCCAGCGCCATTTTTTGAATTTTTATGGTAGAATTGGCGATACCGTGTAAAGGTGCCGTGCGAACTAATGCATAAATTTCGAGGACGTCGCTTGCGTCAAGACCATGTGTTAAGGTGGGTATAATGCTCGAGTTAACACCCTAGGAGTCTCCATCGATGGTATGATCAGGTCCTCCGTTACGGTATTTGCCGACGATGACTCTCCCTCTTCTTCTTCGATCATATTGCGTCTAATCTCACTCGCACCAGGCATATAGCGTGTATTTCCCTATTCGAAATTACTTTTGAATTTTTCTTGCCAAAAATTTGGATATTGGATTCCAAACCGTTATTGCATTCTAATCAGTCGGAGTGGATTCGGGGAGTGAGCGAGCGATGGTTTGCTTTGCTCTCGGATACAATAAGCAGGATGGTTAGCATTCGGTAGCCTAAGATTTTCTTTGTTGTTACTTGAACTGTTGTCTTTGGATACACCTGAAGTCATGTCCCCCATTCCGGATATTATGACTACCATACCGTAATATTCATTTATTGTTTTGATAATAACTTGAAACATGGCTTAATAATCATTATTGCGTCCCCTAGTTTTTCGCGGAAAAAGTATTGTACGTATGTACTACTTGTACGTACTAGGAGTAGTAATATTCCTAATTAGCTAATTAGGCTTCCTAAAGGATTTTCTTTTGTCATAGCAGTGATATGCAGAGAACCCCAGCTAGCTTGCCCTACACACTGCTAACTCAAACATAACTAACAATCAACCAAACTGCACATCAAATTGCATGAACATCATTAGCCAAATATAACAGCTTGTCATAGACACAGGTGTTGGTTGTGTAGTACACTCATCATTACAAATAACACTTCCTTTTTTAATCACTACTCTTTAAAATAACACTAATATTGACATGACATTTTCACCTGCTTCATTAGCAGTATGTAATATATTCACAAAACACTTTCTGTTGTCAATAAACATGCCAACAATTGGTGCACATCAGGCATTTGTTCATACCTGTAGCAGGATCATGTTCTCTCCTTTGTCACAAGTACCAGACCAACCCGTACATTTTGGGTATCTAACCAATGACATTGGTGGTAGGTTCTTCGAAACACAACAGTGGTACCTTCTGCACTGTAAGAAATTTGTAAAATTTTCAACTAGTGTGGGTAATTTTCTTACTATTAACAACACATAATCTATATATTGTCACATCAACAAATAATTATTTTCCCTTCATGCTGCTTCCTATTAAGGTACAAAAACGTATTTTTTAGATTGTACATTGTATAGGAAAGGAAATGTTTATATTTGTAATAGATATATAATAATGTCATATATTCTAGAAAAGACAGTCCGCTCTCGTTCCACTTATTTTTTATTTACATCAATCCAGCCATAGTCATCTCTTAGATTTCTTTAACTTTACCAGAAGAAACACTTCCTTCGTTCTTACCACCATGAGAGTGTCTCTTAATTAACTAATACACAGTAGACTTCCTCATTGAGAAATACCAGGTGGTATCAATGTTGATAGTTATATGTTCAAGAAGGATAATCCAACGCCAATCTTCATTCCATGCCTTGTCTTCGCTACCATAGGATACATTCCTGCTTCAACCTAGTCCAATGGCAGTCCAATGTTGTTGTTGTTATTAGACAACATGATTCAAATTGAAGAGATCTAATCTGACTTGGTTTGAAACAAAGGGAGAGTTGAAGATATTGATCGATGGTCTAAATTTATGTAACATGAGAAAATTGAAAGAATCAGAGCAACACATTCAGAAGGTATGAGCCAAGCGGTTTTGGCAAACTTATACTGCGCTGCAGCTAAGCTGCAGCTAAGGTGGAGTCCTTGCAGCCAACGGCAAGGCCATTTGCAGTATTGTATTGACAAGCTAGCTAGTATGAAGCATCATCACAGTAAATGATAAAAGTTTGTGCCAAGAACAAGTATGTATAGTAACGTTAATACTGATAGCAGTATTAGCAGTTGTAGTTTATGTGCATCCATTGCATTGATATTTTTCCACAAAAATTGAGCAAAACAATAGATTTTCTCTGACCCCCTGATCATCTCATTATCATCCATCACATCATACATACATTTTCACATCATATCCTACTACATACATTCACATCATCATCATTATCAATACATTACACAACCGGTTGGTATCACTACTGTTACAGTATCAACAATAGATAAAGACATAAGAGTATCCAGACCCATCATCATCCGATAGATACAATACAATATTTTTACTTTAAATGGTAGTTTGAAAACACCTGCCAACAATAGACAACAACAATGCGATTGATTATAGAATCAAATTATTGGATGATGGATGGATTGCATGATGATGAGTGCCACACATCTGGTGAAGAAGAAGAATCTGAAGGACCAAATAGTGTAAATGTATCTAGCTACCTAAGTTCACTAGGCTGAAGACCTTCTATGCTATTAACGTATGTAAATAGTGTTTATTAGAAGAGTGAGCTTAGTAGCTCTCTATGATTGGCTATATCTACTCGTACGGTGTATGTGTGGTCTGACCCTGGTCGGCCATACCACTCATATGGTCTGTCCTGGTCGGTCATTCCATAGTGACACTCGCCTTACGCCTACACTTCCCCACACTTACAGAATCTAGAGCATCTGGATTGTACTGTGATGCAGACTGTAATAGTGATATAAGTGGGTTAGATCTGTAAGTGGAGACGGACACATAATTGATTATGTGTGCTTTGTCATTAGAATGATCAATATAGGTAGTATATGCCGGTTTGCGTCTTCCCATAAAGACGTCCGTGTGCTCGTAAAATTTTGTTCTCCCTGTTGGCTTGCTCAGAGAATCACTGTAATTTTCATCTGTCGATGTATCGACAAAATCAATGAACTTGTCATCTGTCCATTGTAATATAATAAAGTGTTTCATTTCTACATGTCTTGTTCTTCTTGTTGGTTGTTGTGCGTTCGCTAATCGAACTGCCCCTTGATTATCTGCTAAAATTGGTGTTGGTGCGTCCATAATAATACCAATTTCTTCTAATATCCATCGTAGGTATAAAGCTGCTTTTCCAGCGTCTGCCATATTCGTGAATTCAGCTTCTGTTGAGCTTTGTGCTATTGTTGGTTGTAGTCTCGTACGATAATAAACTGCTGCTCCTGCTAACATCATAATGATACCACCCATCGATCTCCTTTCAGTTCTGTCTGATGCCCATGTGGTGTCGCATGAACCAGTGATTTCTAATGCATTCCATTGTTCATCAAATTTATGTAGTTGAGATGGTGCTGATATTGGTGATGGATCTGGTCGTATTGGAAGGTCCATTCGCGGTTTTGGTCTCCAGTAGGTAAGTCCATCCATTCTTGTTGCGTTGAGGTATCCAAATACTTGCTTGACTGCCTCATAATGTATTTGAGCCGGGTGGTGCGAGTGTTGACTTAATGTTATTACTGCTATTGATATATCCACACGACATACTGTTAGTGCATAGATTAATTCACCAATTGTTTGTCTGTAACTAAAACCCATGCGTTTTTCTAATTCCTTCTGTTCTTTAATTGATTCCGGTCCTCTACTCGATTGTATATCTGATTGGTATTTTGAATCACTTTTCATTGGTGTTGGTGGTGATCTAATTTTTAAATTACTCCATCCATGATGTGATACAATCTTATCGATATACGTTGCGCAATGGACATGGTTGTAGTATCTTGTTTGTTCCACATTAACTCCATTGAATTTTCTAATTGTACCTAATTGATTTAGTGGATTAGTCATACGGTCCTGTATTTGTTTTCCTATTCGGTCGCACTCTGATGAATCTTTGTTGGCTACCAGAAAGTCATCGACTTGACGTAGGATGAGTGTCAAGTTGTCTTGGTCATCTCTTTTGTAGTAGAGGCAGGGTTCATGCACTGTTGCTGTAAAGCCTAACTCGTCAATGATCATCTTGGAGATGTACTTGTCCCATAGTCGTGGCGATTCCGGGTGTCCTTGTAGTGCTTTTCTTACTGGAATCACATAGCCTTCAGGTATTGGTTCCTTTCCAAGATGTTCCTCCCACCACTGTTTAAACTGGGCGTCTGGTCTCATAAAGAATGGGGATGTTGGTGCTGGTGCCTCTGCAAATGCGTTGCCTACATCATATCCCTTACAGATTAGATTCATTGCTGCTGATATTGCCCATGTCAATCGGTGGACTGGTTGTTCCACACAAGCTGCATATGTTTCTGCAAGTGTGATTGCTGCTCCATATCGCGGTCCTCCATTGCATGTGCCTCTTGATTTCCGTATCGTATCCCCGGTTAGTGGATCTTCCTTGTTAACATACGACCATACCCATGGCAGTACTGTCATCCATTGATCTGATTTGACTGGCTCTCCAAACATGCCAACCTTTTCGTATCGGTCCAGTTGTTTCCATTCTGATTTAAGGAAATCATCCCATTCTGGTGTAAGCATAAGTTTATTACGTTTCATTAGGTTTATTCTTACTTTTTCTCTAATTGAATCACCTGAATCGATTTGTTGTGGCCATTTTGTTTTGTCTACCCATATGTCTTCTTCATTGTTGATGCTGTTGAGGTGATGCGCGATTACATTTAGTTGATCTGATTGTAACGTTGGTACGCCTTCTCCACTCATTGCGAAATCCTACTAATGATCCAAATTCTAATTTGATTGATGATTGATTATCGATTCTTGCTTGATGAATGGCGTTGATGATGTCTTGCTCCGTCCTAATTGGTTGATTATTCACTGTTGATATTATTGTCCTCTTAATCTTCTCTTCCATGATCGAATATGGCGATGGGTTGAGGTTCCAACTTGAAACTCCACTAATTCCATCGCTTGTTTCATATCGGGTGTGTAGCTACTATCATTCCTAACGTTGGATGATACGATTTTTCATTTAATGGGATCGTATGCGATGTAGTGTGTACATATTTGTTTGTTGATACATCTAATGTTGCCAGTTCATGTTTTAAATCACCTATTTCTGGTCGTCTAAATGCTCTTTTTAGTTTGTTTACCTCCTGTCCGTCATCGTTGTTGTTTCCTGTTCATTGTTGCTGCTGCTGCTGCCTGTGTATGGTAGTGGTGAATTCAGTAGATTGCTTTCCAATATATCTGTCGTGATGGGGATTGCTTATCTTTTAAGTGTAGATCTATCCTTTCAGGGTTGTGGCAGTTGTGTGGTCGGCGCTTCCGGTAATACTCCATTAGATGCTTTGATGCCGGTGATCGATTCGTCGGTCTGTCTCCATACTGTATCTCATCCTTTGAATCATGCTTAGCTTGTTTTGATTGTCCTGTATTGATATCCCAATACTTGATGTTGTGCATAGTATTTTGATACCCCAGGAAGATACCATCGTACGACCATGGGATTCAACGTTGTTGGTCTACTACCCGGTTTCTTTGCTGTTATCTTGGATCCAAAGGTAATTAAGCTGTCAAGTGATGGTATTTGGCCTGAGAATGCTTGTAGTGGTGTCATTTTGATCTTACTGTGGTATGTACGATTGTACAGCCATGTTGCATGTAATAGTGCGTCAGCCCAAAACTCTGTTCCTAGTCTTGCCGAGTACATCATACATCTCATCCGTTCCTTCAATGTCCTGTGTGGTCTTTCCACTATCCCATTTGTGAAGATGCGTCTGCTGCTGTTGAATTGACTTCATATCCGTGAGAGTTACAGAGCTTTGTGAGCTCATGTGATTTGGATAGTTCACCTCTCCATCCGTAGTGATTGTCGCTCCAACTTGGTCCGGTAGCAGGTCTCCAAAGAAATCAATGTCATTATCTGTTGGTTTGAATGACATACTGTTGTGCTGTCACTGCTTCGTCGAATGCTCCTTGACTTGGCTAAATATCCATTTCCACTAGTTGTGATGATTGCTTTCGAAGGATTCGTTGTTCTAATGCCATGACGTTTGAGGAATTTGTTGATGTATTCGATTGGTGGATCTTTATTCTTGATTGGATGAGTCCATAGCTTTCTTGATGATACATCAATGATAGTAAGGAATCCAATGTATCCGTCTCGACTCTTGGTGATGATTGGTCTTGCTTCACTATTCTTTCCTGCATCTATTTCTAGATTCGATGGTCCACTTACGAAGGCTAGGTCCATATGGTACGCTTGTCCCGGTATGAAGTTGTCCTTATCTGTTGTTTTCTTGCCTCCCTTCTTGACCATCTTGCCTCTTTCGAGAATGGACATTTGAAAAATGGTGTATTCGTTGGTAGATCGGGGATTCCTTCTACACATTTTCTTGTCTCATTCAATGTTCTTGTTGAGCAATGACCCATCCGTTGATGCCATAGTTCCAACTCCTTCATCTTCTGAGTGTATATTTGGTGTGGTGTATCCATTGTCTTTAGCTTGACGTCGTGAATATTGGGTGTGCTTCTTCCTTCATCTGTTCGAAGTGATGGCTCCAATATCTGTTGCCCATGATCGTTGATTTGTTGATCAATTAATATTCTATCTTCCTTTGCTTGCATGTTGTCATTTCTCTCCATCTGTAGGTCCCGAATACGATCTGATCTTCGTGTTACTGCTCTTATGATGTGTTTGTTGTTCAATGAGTGTGGTAGTAGAACCTGGTTGGATGTCAGCCATTCCCCATTGCCAGTGCGTTTCATTTGAATTGATTCTAATTCATTCTGATTGTAATCTAAAAATCCAATTTTTCCAGTACTATTAGACGTTCCAAGGTGGTAGAACGCGTAATATTTCAATTTATGAGTGAAGTGATAGTTATCCGGTGATAATACAGTACACTAGATAATGGGGTATATAGTACGGGCCACTCCATGATAGAGCCTTGATCAGACAAAATTTTAATCACGCCTTCTCCCAACGCTTGGAGAGTTGTGCTTGTCTCATCGTCGGAGAATACCCAACGTCTTGTGGGAATGCGAATTCGGTATAGTTGTGTTATGATATCAATCGTGTCAGTTGCAGAGCAGTTAGCTCCAGTATCACCCTGTGCGTTGATTTCCGTGGTATATTGTACTTGTTCTCTCTTACTGAATATTTCATTCCCATCGTCATCGTTTGTATTGGCTCTCCTATTTAGCTTTTTGATTCTAAATTTTACTCGTACTGATTTTCGATTTGAAGTTGACTGTAATTTAACTGCATTGATATTAAATGATTGTCCGTGGTGTTGAACCTAGGCTGTCGGCCGCGTGTACGCGGGAGTGAGGTCTGCTGAAGTGATTGAAAAATTTGATTTTGCTTTAGTCGCGCCGACCAAACTTTGATATGCCTTGCACGTGTTGTATCGATATTCAATCGCGTTGATTATATAAGCTCCTGTCTCATGCATTGTTCTCCCTCCATATGTATTGTATTCGCGGATGATGTCCGTGAAGTCTTTTACAGTTCGTGTACTCTTAGTGTTAATTATAAGACGTGTATCAATTTTCTGTTCGTTTCCCGACTCATGATTGTTAAGTATTTGTTGTGTATTACTGTTCTGTTTGTTTTCTTCCCACGTGCGTTTGTTAAGGAATCTTCGATCGTGTTTGTTGGTTCTTGTCCGCATGGGGGATTCTTCAATACTTTACAAACATGTGTCTTCATCTCCGATTTGGAATTTCATTGATTTTTGATACTTTTTCAATCGTATTCGTTGGAGTTGTCTTAGTTGATTCCCGTGATTGCGTCTCCAGATTTTCCACGCTCTGATTTTTCTGTTTTTCCTGTACAATTCTACGTGTCACTGGTAGGATTGTTGGTTCTTTTTCCAGATATTCATTTTTCATTTCCATATTATTGATTTCATTACAAATATTATTTTTCATTACAAATCTTATCTTTACAAACTGATTCAGTTATTAATCGATTGAATTGATTGACAATGGCTTTCCTTTCGTTATTCAACTGGACAATGGTACTGTTCGCTGCTTGTTGTTCCTGTAGATCCTTTGTATGGGCTTCGACAAAGCAGTAGTTATGATTGTTTTGGTTGATGTGGTGTGGTACGTCTTTTGATATCGTTTGTTGTTGTTTTTGTTTTGATACTTTGTTGATGATTATATTCCCCATTATTCTATTATCTGATGTGACGATGGTATATGTGGTGTCTTCTTGCGTACAGGCTGTTCCGATCTCTCGGGACAGCATGTTTGTCACTCTTCCTCTTCGTCGTCCTTAGTCCATTCCTCACACTCTTCTCTTATTGCCTCGTCTGATGCATAGGTTGGGAGTGATCTCATGACCTGTTGATCATTACTGGACGATTTGATTTGTAATACTTATCTGCATTGGTATCGTAAGTTTCCTTATTTGTTGTTGCGAATTTTGTTGCGTGTGATATTTGAGCTCCGATTCTGCATATCTGATCACCTATACTATGTCCTGCCATCTTACAACATGCACATTGTTTCTTGTTGCGTAGGGAGTATCTTGGGTTCCCTTCCTCGAGTATCCATTCTCTTTTGGTTTGCCATCGAATGTGTTGATCGACAAGGTGTTGATCTTGTTATTAGATGTGTTGGGGTAATCTGCAAATAGGTCTGCCAGACCTGTTGTCTTCCAAGTGTTGGGGAGGGGTTTATTTGGATGTGTGAGGATCCATTGGTTGAAGTCTCCGCTCAATTTCGTCGCAATTGACGTATTGTAAGATTGAAGTGCTTGGTGGAGCATTTCTTGTGATTGTTGAACTTCCGAGTATTTGGTGTTATGCCTCATTTCATGAGTTGCTACGATGTTTGTAGTTCTACTACATATGCACTTGGGGGTCATTGTTTTTGGTCCAAGTTGGTCCCCATCCTTGTGTGGTAGGTTTCATGAACGCACATGTCCTTCTCATGATGGCATATAGTGCTCCGTACCCATTGCGTTCCTCATCGAATGGACTGATTATGTCCAGCATCGCCAGGTTTGTAATTGGTATAATGACCTTAAGTCTTCTCATGATTGCATGGCTGATGGTGGAGATGGTATTATCCGTTTCATTGTGCATTGGTGGTAGGCATGATCCTGTCGGTGATAGGTGCTTTAGTTTGGTGAGTGGGTATGTCTCTATGAGGCAGTCATCATACATCTCGTTGTACAGTTGTTTTGCTTGATCCATCGTTACTATCGTCTTTGCTGGGATACAATGTTTGTGCATTTGCATGGTGCCAAACCTTGTTATCGATTTTGAGATGTGTCCCAATCTCTTAGTCTCTGCCAGCGCTGCTTCCTCTGCCTGTCGGGCTTTTCGTGCTGCTTGATCCTGTTGAAATCTTCTGTTTGCCCCAGGAAATAGACCGGTATACGTTCCTGTATCTCCTGTCCCTGTATCACTCTCACTCATTTTTTCGTTGTACGATTTCTCTTCCTCTACTGTTGGGTCCTCCGTGTCGGTTGTGCTTGGCATTTCCTTTCCTATGTTGGTTTGTGTCCAATCTGTTGCTTTGTCTACGTTGGTATGCATCCACTCCGTCGCGATTCGATCCACTTCTCTCTCAAGATTGTTGGTGATATCTCCTACATTGGTATTCATCCATTTCGTCGCAATCCCATCGATTTCTCCCTCAAGTTGGCCTGTGATATGTCCTATATCCGATACTGAGGATGCTACCCCTCTGATATAATGGTCGATTGTATCATTGTCTTTGAAAAAGTCCTTTGTAAATTCCATCAGCGAATCTGACATTTCTTGTGGGAATGTTTTGATGTAGGCTTTGATTTGGTTCTGGATGATCTGTCGAAAATCGGGTCCGTCGACTAGGGATGTTATTGCTGCCTCCGATTGGTTTTCTATCATTGATAATGTAATGACCAAGTCATCCGTTGCTTTCTTGGTGAACTCTGCTAGTTCTGTCTTGGTTGCAATGGACTGTGTTCGATTTTCCACGATGATATTTTTCCGGCTTTCCTTATTAATTGACCTTGCCATATCACTCAGTCCTAGAATGGAGCTATCACTTGCTGATTTGATTCGTACTATGGCATCTTTCAGTGCTGTTTTGATTCTCGTTGGATCTAGTTCCTCTGGGGACCATTGGAGATCTTGTGCTAAGGCATCCTTGTGGTTTTGGAGATCTTGTACTAGTGCATCCGTGTGGTCAGTTAACTTCTGTGCTAGTTTCTTTGCACCCAATCGCATGGCTACTGCTTCTCCTGCCGTTAGTTGTCTGGATGTTGTTATGAGTTGCATGGCTACTTGTGCTGCTTCCAGATGATCTGCAAGAACTGATGTGGCCGTGTCCACTTCTGCAATTGTTGTGGTTGCTTCATCGATTCGGTTTGTGACTTCATCTATCTTTGAGGTGAGTTCCAAAAGTTTTGATTCAGCATCTTGTAACATCATTTTTGTTATTCTCATTTGATTACCCGCACTTTCTTCCATTCGCATCATTCGGGTGATGGAATCAAGGTGTTCTTGGGTGTTTCTTACTTCCATTTCCTTGTATCTCACTTCCATCTTTCTATTCATCATTTCTTCCATCCTCTTATCGATCATATCTTCTAAGTCTATGCTACTACGGGATCCAAGTCTACTACTATCGTTGTTACTATCCGTTCCAAGTACACTGGGGGTGTGGTTACTATCATTTAGTACCTCACTTTTGGTCTCCTCTTGTACTTGTAAGTATTCCTCTTCCTGTTGTTCTAGTCTATCGATTGTATCATCCATTTCTTCCTTTGTATCATCCATTTCTTCCTTTACCGTATCATCATCTAATTCCTCTTCCTTCTCTACTTCTGATTCTTCTGCTTCCGAATCGAATAGTGATGATATGTTTTGCACTTCTTTTGGCAGTTTCTGTGGTGACTTCGAATTTGCCAGGCGCTGCTTTGCTTTGTATCGAGAGGTGTTTCTTCCATCTCTTTCTCTTGCTCGCTTGGCTCTCTGCTTGGCTTGCTTCACTGTCCATGCACTTCCGGTGTCACTGGAGTCAAGTTCAGTTTCCTCTGCTAATTCCTTCAAAAGTTGTATCTGTGGTGGTGATTCAACGATTCGAGGTGCTTTACCTCTTCTCTCATACTGTGGCTCCGATTGATGTAGGATAGTATGAAGTGGTTGGGCGTAGTGGTATCTGCTTCTTGGTGTCCATGTCGGTGGGGTCCATGCATGTTGTGTGCTAAACATTTGCTTTATCAAGTTTTCGATGGCGATATACTTTTGGTCTACATCCATCTCTTCATCGTGTAATGTGACAAGGTGTGCATGGTGATCCGATTCTTCATACCTTGTCATTGGCATGAAGGGTTTTATCTTGTATGGGTCATCCTTGTAAGGATTGCTGTCGTTCAGGGGAAAAACTAGCTTTAGTGCTTCGATCTCCTCCTCTTTGATTCCATCATAGGGGATGAAATCAGTAGGTATTGTCCTACCACCCCTCGGTGGTGACATTGGCATTGTGTCCAATGTACTTGTCTGCATCTTACCTGACTTTCTTGAGTTCTTCTTCGCCATGGTACAAGTGTTGTAGAAATTTGTTGTGCTTTTATTTATTATTTAAGCGATTTTTGCAATTTTAATTCAACGCACGCGCTGTTTTGTATGCTTTTGGTACAGTTTTTACGTGCACGAAACTTGTTTCGTAAGAATCTATCACCGATGTTGCTAATATCGATGTTACGTCGTTGTTGCTAATAACGAAACCCTGTTTTAACTTTAATTATATTATCTTTTAACAGTGATAAAAGATATATGTTCTCATAACCTGTAAATGTATCTAGCTACCTAAGTTCACTAGGCTGAAGACCTTCTATGCTATTAACGTATGTAAATAGTGTTTATTAGAAGAGTGAGCTTAGTAGCTCTCTATGATTGGCTATATCTACTCGTACGGTGTATGTGTGGTCTGACCCTGGTCGGCCATACCACTCATATGGTCTGTCCTGGTCGGTCATTCCATAGTGACACTCGCCTTACGCCTACAAATAGCACCAAATAGCATGACCAGGAGATCAACATCTATATCATTCATAGTAAGCAATCAAGGTATTGAAAACCCATCTGTCTTTCAACATAGTATATAGGGAGAGAACAAGCATTCATAACTAACCCTTTTTTTCAACAAAGACCAAAATGATCATTTTAGCTATTTTGACGTAAATACTAGTAGTAACAACATAAATATTGCCAGTCCATTCCTTGTCAACGAAACCAAGATCAATGATCCAATGGAACAGTCACAGAAAACTTGTCCTAACCAAAGTAGTATAGATATGTCCCCCAGTGAATACAGACCAGGACTCTCAAACACAAGACAAAACCCATCCACTACCCAAATACTGTCAAGTACATTGGTGCACAATACATGGGCAAAATTGATACCTTGTGGATAAGAGACCAATGCATGTATCACTGTAACTTACAGCCAGTTCAATTCAATGCTTGAACCACCAAGTAAATGTAACTAACCTATCTTGAACAACATCAATATCCTACATAACAGTCACCGTACAATTGTTTTTGTAAGTTATCTTGTATTCAACTGCCCAAACAACATTAAACTGGGGAACAATAAAGGCAGAACAAGCAGTCCTATAGCAAAACGCAAATGATCAATATATTACAAATTCCCTGCTATTATTATCATCTTTTGCGGTTATTGGTGCTGCTATTATTCTTACTTAGTAAAAGATTTTTCAAGCTTTTGAACGTCATCTTCAAAAGATTCTTCAAACTTTTGAACGTCCTTCGATAATTTTTCGAATGCTTCTTGGGCTGATTTACTGTCATTTCCAAAGAAAATCTTTTGTGCCTTGATACTATTGGCGGCATTACCTCTAAATTTCGTCGCTTGTGCCGCCAACGATTGTTCTGTTTGAAGTAAAACTTTACCAGCGAATTTTTCTTTAAGCAATATACTGTCTTGGTTATCAAGACTCTTACATGTGTTGTCTGTCACTGCAAAGTCCTTGTCGAAATCATAACCTATTTTTTTCGCAGCTTCTCGCATTCGTGGTAGTAATGAATCTGGTAGTTTCGCCTCTCTGGTGTAAACAACAACTCCGCCGTATCCATCCCATGCATCATTTGATCCACGATAATAAACAAAAGCAAAAGGTGGTGTATTGGTTGGATTGTTATCAGGCTCGTAATCTAAAATGTACCAATCATCCTGATAATGTAAATATTCGTTATCATGATTGACCAAATGAGCTGGCTGTTTCGGATCCTGGATAAATTCCTGTACTGCATCTCTGTTAAAGAATTCACCATCTGGTTCTTCAATTCTCCAGTTTAATTTTCCATAAAATTTACCAGGGGCGGTCTCCGTAAAAAAATGAACCTGACAGGGAAAGATCTATAAATTCCAAATATGACAAGAAAAGGATAAGAATTAGAGGCAATTATTAACAGCAGATATATAAATCGTATTTTTCATTAAGGCACGTTGCAACGTCAACATTCATACGTTCAAACAACCGTACTAAATCAATAACCACGATTTTGAAACAAAGAAAATATATATATATCTATATTTATATATGAAACAACACGTACATCGAAAAGTGGATTTTGTCCTGCTGTGATTACCATCTTCCATTCCATAAACTCGTATCGAATTTTGGTACCAATATTTCGGGTGCTGGTACTGGGTATAAACCTTCATCTTTTTGTTGTGGGACGCAATTCATATCCGAAACTGCACATTTATTGAATTCTCCAGTAACAGGATTGTCAAATAAATCACCACATTTAATTTGACAACCTATCTCATCTTCTTTACCATTACATGTATTAATACAAGCAACATTCGCTAAGCACAATGGACTCGTAATACATTTCAAAAATGGTGCTTGACACTTTGTTACTAAACAACCAACAATCGCTTTCGAATCAGACGCAACTGCTGGTAAAGGAGATGTACCTAATGCTCCAACGGTCAATCCCAATGCTAATGCAGAAACGGCAGCAGTTTGCTTTAGTGATTGGATAAATTTATTACCAACCAAGCCTCCTCTCGATGAAGTAGTAGTACTGGCACTTTTGTTGTCGTTCTCATCGTCGTGTTATTGTTGTTGCCACCGCTAACTGCGTATCTACGAGTCTTCTGTTCTTGATGATGCGTAGAACAAATTGGATGTTGATTGAGATGAGTGGGCGTAAAAGCAGACGATCCCGATGCTAAAAGGATACACCCTAACGTAATAGAAGAAATCTTATTCATGGTACTTGTACGTTTTAAGATAAATCGTCAGAAAAAGGATTATTGCCACAGCTTTTTTCTTCTTTTGTGACACAAGTAAGTTACAATGATTGTCTTGTTAGATGCTGTTGCGGAAGATCCATTTGTTGTGCGTGTCTAAAGCAATCCCTGCCGATGAGCAGGAGTTGTTTCTCTAACCAGACGGTACAAGTACGTACACGAATACAGATTTTTGTGATTGGCTTCTTTCTTCTTTGATGTTGCGCATGTCGCACATGCGCGTTGTGAACGCGCACAACTGGAAAAGATGGCGGCAAAAGGGCATAATTTGTTTTTCGTCAATGCGACATTGATGACGTGTAGAACATACCTTCTTTGGTACGTTTGACGCATGACGTGTATCGGTTTACACGGTATGTATTTGTTAACGCGAGCAGACTGCCTGGACGGAGGAACATGCCTTCTTTGGACAATCGGGATTGATTCGATTCTTCAGTGAATTTTTTGATGAGTTTTTCTCATCTACGCATGCATGTTGTTGCCGACACCTCGTCAACTTCTTCGCTTTCTTTGTCCATCCAGATTGTGAGACACCGAAATCATTCTCGTTGTTCAGTTTGCATTCAGTTTGCATTCAGTTCATCGAACGGATTGTATCTATATCATACACATTCCAAAATAACTTTGAAATAACTTATGATAAGATGAATTTCTGTCGAGTATGTTTTTCTGCATTGGCTGTTGTTGCAACCGCTAGTGCATTTCAGCAACGGTAAGTTCGAACTTTAATCTGAATTTGAATTCGATCATTGTTTAGTTTTATATTTGCTATTTACTATTTAGTATTTCCCCATTATGTGTCTCTCATACGAATTGTTGATTTTGTATTTAAATGCTTTAACGAACGGCGATGCTTGAAACAACTTAATTAAACAACGCAACAACGAATAGATAAAAAAACACACAACAAATTTGAAATTTATATACAGTTCCAGTGTCAATATCCCACCCACGTCGCTGTCGTCGTCTTCAATTACAACACCAGCAGTTGCTACAGACAAATATGTCGATAAAATTTCAGAACAAAATCCTCTAAGGTATTAATTGCGGGAGCTGGAGTTGGTGGGTTGGCATTGGCTACATCACTTTCAAAGAATCCTAATATGGATGTGACGGTTTTAGAAAAAACAGATAAATTTAAAAGATTTGGTGGACCTATCCAACTTGCTAGTAACGCATTACGTGTCCTTAATGAAATGGACGAAGACGTTTATAATCAAATTATGGAAAAATTTACCTTCACGGGTGATAAAGAAAATGGTATCAAAGATGGTATCCGAACTGAATGGTATGCAAAATTTGATTTAGCAAGTCCAGCTGAGGCACGGGGGATGCCATACACGGGTGTCATCGAACGACCCGACCTACAGGAAATTTATCTCAAGCATCTCCAAAAGATACGGTACGGAACGGTCATGGTATTGATACGTACACTACCGATAGTGAAACCGGTCAAGTAACAGTAGAATTAGATAATGGAGAAAAAGTTACCGGAGATGTTCTTATCGGTGCCGATGGGATCTGGTCTTCCGTACGGGCAACAATGCACGACCGACCCGCGAAAGGGGAAGAATCGGGGGCGTCTTATTCGGGATATACTGTCTTCGCTGGAGAATTGAATTACGATTCTCCCGATGCTGGTCAAGTTGGTTACAAGGTATACATCGGACCTCAACAATACTTTGTTATTACCGATATTGGAAATGGTCGGTATCAATGGTATGCCTTCTTGGCTCGAGCACCAGGATCTGTAAGCGATCCAAAACCCGATGGATCATCGAGTTACCTCCAAGATCTTTTCACTGGATGGTCGCCTGAAATTTTTGCAATCTTAACAGTTACACAAGAAGATGAGATTCAACAACGTGATTTGTATGATCGACCACCTAGTGTATTCAAACCATGGACGGAGGGTCATGTGGCTTTACTCGGTGATGGAATCCATGCAATGATGCCCAATTTAGGACAGGGGGTGTCAAGCAATTGAAGATTCATTTGTTATCGCACAAGAATTATCAAGCGCAACGACACGAAAAGAAGTTACGAAGAAATTAAACAGCTACGCACAACGTAGACAGATCCGATCAGCAGCCGTCCAAGGTCTATCGCGATTTGCTTCTGATATTATCATACGAGGATTTGATACACCTGCCAAAATAACATGGAAGGATAACAAACCTACATTCGAAAATTGCAACTACGCTGGTATTGTTACAAGAATGTTACAACCTATCCTTCCAATCTTCTTTAAGGTTCAGTTCAACTTTTTGTATGATGGATGGGAGAATAAATTCGGTATCGATGTAATTTCTGCAATTGGTTTCCTAACGATTGGAGGACTAATACTTCTTCTCAGTGCAGGTGTTGTTGGTGAAGCTGGAATCGTCGGGGCTTTCGGTTTTGAGGCTTTCCTTGGTACCGAAGGTGTACTGGACTTCGAGGCTATTAACACTTTCATGAGAGAGCTTCTGAATTTTACATAGAAAAAGAAAATTTATTAAGGACAATCAAAACATGCTTCTTAATTTACGCATCCCTTGGGAACTATACATTTTTTATTTTCAGCTCTAAATAGATGTCTTCTTTATAAAATATATAAAACTGTCATATCCACGAAATTAATTTTTTCTTTTTTTCTGATATGTTGCATGCAGCATTTTTATGTGGTTGGATGAATGGATAATAGTGTTTAGTAGTACGTATATTAGAGGAATTATTTCGACTCGACATCACCTCATAAATTCACATTGTAAAAATGAGAAACAACCGAAATATATATTATCGAGGCTGTGGGAGGGTTGAACACAATATAGAACATAATATTAACTCTAGCAAATCACTTTTTTGTGGTCGTGAAG
The DNA here is from genome assembly GCA_900095095.1 of Fragilariopsis cylindrus CCMP1102. Lineage (NCBI taxonomy): Eukaryota > Bacillariophyta > Bacillariophyceae > Bacillariales > Bacillariaceae > Fragilariopsis > Fragilariopsis cylindrus. Next base: position 203,738 of record FMBT01000359.1, read on the forward strand.
TAGCAATGAACGTCGATTTGGTTCTGGCTGATCAATTAATTGGTCGAACGACTTCAATTTATCTTTTACGTGAAACCTTTACATGAAACTTAGAGCGAACACCGAAGTATATATTTCGGATAAAGTGTATATGATGCGTTATATCTTATATATTTTCAGTCACTTTACGCAAAGATATATGACCATGAGAATCCATCGATACATCGACAAGACCCGTTCCAGTCTAGATTCTTTGTTTTTATGATGCGCTATCGCACTAGATAAAGTCTCGACTTTGAGAGGATCGTCGGTGTTATATTTCCCGTTAAGGATGTTGACAATGGGTCACCACCAGCCATCTCATACACGATTTCGATCCCTTCAAGTGTTGATTCATCCACCTGCTTCCATTTAGAAACTATCCGTCTAGCGGAAATCAATGGTATTCCTCCGCGCTCTTCTTGTGTTATCCGTTGGAATTCTGACGATGAGACCGTATCTACGGTTCTTTCCGTAGCACGTTTCGTTACCTTGATTTCTTTCTTTGTACCATCCGATAACACAAGTCTCAAATCATTAGGATTACTCTGTACCCACTCATAGGAAATTTTAGGTGAATTTGTCGATGGAGCGGTTGTTGAGCTACTTTCTTCGCCGTCTTCCTTTCTTCCTCTTTGGACAGTCCGAACTAATGCGGTTTCTAACTCAGCTTGATTATAACCACGATCTGCGACAACAGCATCGTCTTCAATCGATCGTATGAACCGAATAGGATACATCAAACGAAGAACCGACGAGGATGAAGATGAAGAAGGGTTGTTGTTGTTGTTGAACTCCACCTCACGTGTCATTTTCCAATTCCCTGCAAACAATTCGGGGTAGAAAACATCTTGTTTCCCATACCCTGGTATATTAGCAGCGGATCGTCGAACTGCTTCTCCCGCATCTAATGGCGCAGCTGCCATTGAAACGCTTGGATTCATGAAACTCAAAACTTCTGCAGCGACTAATGATGTTCCAACAGTCGTTGCGAAAGTTTTTCGTCGTGTCATCATTACTGGATCATTAGGATGTAGTGCGCTTCTGCTGGTCCAGGCAAAGATAGTTTCCTTCCTAGAAAAGAAGAAGAGGGAACAAAAGATGCGCAACGCTAACAATGACTTCATCACTAATTTCATTACGGTATGCTTTTAAGTAATATATATTATGTTGATGGATTGATTCGTCTCATTCATCACAAAACTTTTGTGATTTGTGTTTTTCGTGTACTTATTTAAAAGTCGCCAGTCGTGTATTCATTATTTGATATTGGGCGGCGAAATTCTTACTTCGCCGCGATATTGAATATTTGATTCTTTACTTCAAGTAACTATTCTTGATATTTATCTTTCACTTGTGTGTTTTATGTTTTATGATCCATGCTTCGATGCGAACCGAAGATTAATCACAGGAAACAGGAACCACAAGGTGAATGCACCTCACAAGCCACAGGAATCAAGAAGGACCAAGCTACCAAAGCAAAGGAACACCCGGTATCGAGACATATAATGGCGATAGAAAAATATCTGGTAGCGTTGACCGTAGTCGGTATCGTTGACGCGATATCGTACATGGTTGTCACACCGTCACTTGTGTTTTACGTTTTAGAAAATGGTGGTACAAAAGATCAGTACGGTCTAATAATGTCATCATTTAGCTTTGCTTCGTTTTGTACCAAACCCATCATCGGATTCTGTAGTGACCATTTTGGGTTTCGTGCACCATTTGTGATTTCGCTGTTGATCGCACTATTGGGTGGGGTGGTATACATGTTCGCGTCCGCTTTACCCAGCGGCAACGTCGCCGTCGGTGCTATTTTTGCGGCAAGATTATTGGGTGGAGTTGGTGGAGCGAATAGTGCCCTGGGCTACGCGTACACAGCTCGAACTATTCCTCCAGAAAAACAAACATCAGTAAACTCTCTTTTATCACTTTGTCGTATACTTGGAATGGCTATTGGTCCAGGAGTGAATATTTTTATTGCGAAGGTCGATATTCCTATTGGAAATAAATGGGGTCTCAACAGTCTTAATTCAGTTGGACTGATACTCGTCATTTGTAACATAATAGCAATTGCTTCGGTTCTACTTCTTCTGGAGGAGCCTCAGAAGAAGGATGAAGGTGGTGTTGAGGGAAAGGAGGCAGGAGATGACGAGACACCGAAGCTCGACGACAGCGTTTCATCGTCGTCTCCCTCCAGGGCCTGGAATGACATATTACTTTCCTTTTTTTCTGTTGACATTTTAGTTCCGATGCTTAGCATTTTTTCTTTCAATGCAAGTTTTCAACTCATTGAAACCGGCTTTGCACCAGCTGCATTCGATGCTTTGGGATGGGGTCCAGTTCAAAGTTCGATGGCTCTTGGGTCGATATCATTTGTTATTGCCTTCAATATGTTCAGTAAGTAATTCATTTTTCGCACACTCGTGATACTTAATGATTTTTCTCATAGCAAAAGTTGCGGCTGTACTCAAACAAATACATTACTTTTCTCTATTTTTTATTCCAAGATGTTATGCAATTGAGCAAACGTGGTGTCTCAGATTCTGACATGATGTGCGGAGGATTAATTTTATCTATAGTGGGCTATTCTTCATTATATCTTATGTGGACACAAAATGCCTCCGTATTGCAGTTTTATATTCCTATTCTCCTCGGAGCATCGTGCTTTCCGTTCCTGGCTGCTCCGACGAGGAGTATTTTTACTGTTGCGGTTAATGCAAAACCGGCTCTAAGCAAATATCACGGTTTGATGCAGTCTATTTTAAGTATGGGTGCATCGGTGGCAGGTTTTGTAACTCCCGGCATTGTAGCAGCGTTTTGTTTAAGACATCCCGACGTTGTCGCTGCGTCTCGTGATCATCGAGAGCTTTCACCTTTGAGTTTGTTCGCCCCAGGACTTTCTGCGCTGGTGTTGTTTGGTATGTTGTATTTACGCGTATCCGGTAAAATAAGTAACAAGAAAGATGATGGAGAAGGGACTATGACCGAATCTTCATCTCTACTTCCAGGCCATAATGATATTGCTGCTCGACGAGACTCAGCCTTGGAAATGTTAATGGAAAAAGACTACGAAGGATTTAGTGGGATGGTTGACAATATTTCAGTAAGAGAGTAGCGGAAACTATGATTCCATAAGCCAACGAAACGAGTTATTAATATTAATGTAATTATCTTCAGTCATGTAATAATTTGGCTAGCTTTAGCTTGTAGACTTAATGTGAAAGAGAAGAAATTCAAAAGTATCAAATAACATACTATAGCGTATTATTGGTATCCTATATATATCAGAACATGATGGATGCTGCCCGATCTTTCTCAATGGACGTTTTTTTTTTAATTTAGAAAAAAAACGAGTCCTATTCCAAAATGCTGAATGGGAAGGGAGGTGCTCCCTTTCTGAAGAGACGTGGGAGTCCCACTCCACGTCTTGGAAAATAACAGCAGCATGTTATCTAACAATTACCAATCGCTTTGATGCCACCGATACCGAAATCGCCTCCAGAGTATACTACGACTCCTCCGTACTTTATCTCAACGCCCTCTCCACTAATTCCATCTCCAAATGAATCTCGGACGTTGTATGTCGTACATACAGTCGGATCCACACAATTCGTTTCTCTGTATGTTTCAAAGCTATCAAAATCGTTCTGATAGAACAGATATACTGCTCCTGATTGGAGCCAGTGAGATGAGTCAGAGGCGTATCTATCGGTACGGAGAGTTATAACAAGCTCAACACAATCTGAATCACTGACAGTGCCCCCATTACCAGCGTTGTCATTGATATCGCTCTCGATGTTATTATCGACTTTAATAGGAGTATCGTTGCTATCGGTGTCACTTGATATAGCCTTGACAGCAGCAAGAGCATTGATAACACCGTAACCAATATCACTGTCTGATCCAGTTGTACTAGGATTTTCAGAGGAAGATGTTAGAGCACTGTATATCTGCGCAGGTGTTGCGGAAGGATTAGCACTAAGCATGAGTGCAACCACACCTGACACATGCGGGCAAGCCATGGATGTTCCGCTGACAGTGGCGTAACTTCCATTTTCCCACGTACTAAGCTGTGAAGAAAGAACAATCACAATGTCAGATTATCATTACCAAAGGAACACGTTGAGTTTTATCTCTCACAATAATAATCATTGGCATCATGATAATAAAGTATATCTTTGTATTATAATAACTTACAATACTTTCACCTGGGGCAGCTACGTCCACTTTGGAGTTTCTCGTCGAGAACGAGGAACGATTTCCGTACCAGTTAACGGAAGCGACACTGATGACATGTTCGTAAGCAGCGGGATAAAGAAAGTCGGATCCTCCAGTATTACCACTTGCTGCCACCGTAATGATATTGAATTTCTCGTACAGATCTTTATATGCCTGTTGTTCATATGAAACTGAAAATGGTCCACCAAGACTCATCGAAATAACTTGAGCACCACCATCTTTGCATACCTGAAGAGCTGTAATGATATTCGAGCTATAGAATTGGCCGTTGGTACTGAAGACACGGGCAGTAAATATTTCTGCTTCGGGAGCGACTCCAACAACCCCCTGATTATTATCGCTCGCTGCAATTGTACCAGAAACCTTTAACAGAAGAAAGAAAATTCGTGTTATGAAATGGTCAGAACTCGATATATCTCCTAAATTTTTCAATTAAAGACGGATGATGGAAGAAGGATCAGCTCTTTATTTCTGAATCTGAACTTACGTGTGTACCATGGCCATCAATATCACGCCACCAAGGCTGAACTAATTCGTTACCATCGTATCCATATAGTTGATCAAGGTCAGGATGATCTCTATTCACTCCAGTATCCATTACACAAACACGAACATTCTCTCCCTTTGTGTTATATTGTTCCCAAGCTTCTTTTGCTTTCACCAATGCAATACCATACGGAGTTGACTGTCCCGTGGATTGTAAATTTCTATGTACTTGAATCGATTCTTTGATGTGCAGAGTCTCACGGGGACGATCCATCATAACACCATCTAATCCATCAAGATCGGACATATCTTTGACTTCCGCAGCCCATGCATTGGGCAATTCCAGATAATTTGTAAGACGGACAACACTATCGTCAGGAACAGAATCAAATATTCTTGCCTTACACGCCAGATCATCTTCATTTTCACTACAATCAATCATCACGTGAATAGTCGCGTCATTTGTTAGCCCATGACCGAGTTTTGATAAGTTTATCATTTCCTCTATTTTGTCTGATGGAGGCATCATGTTGGATGGAATATACGATTTTTTCCTTCCTCCACCGAATCTACCACCACGAAGAAGTCCGTGCGTTTCATCGTTCTGGTCTTGTCCTAATACCTGTTGTGTAATAATACCACCAATTGCAACAACATCGGTGTAGTGTGATGCAAGAAAAGCGGCTAAGAAATATGAATAATATTTAGTCGGAGCAAGCATTGTTTGCTGTTTAGCTATTTTTCGTTAACTTAAGTAGTCTGTAAAAGGTAGACAGAATCAAAATCAAAATTATGAGATAGGAAAGTTATCGAAAATATTATGTTGTCTATTGCTTAGAGAAGTAGATGAATGGTTACAATGGCAAGATGTGATGCGATGAATCGTCACGCCCGAAGAATATGGATGGCTTTTGTATGTGTGTCGCTTTTCACACGATCATTGCATCACCAAGTAATATCTGAAGTCGCGAGTGTTATGCTGTAGATAGATAATTATCCTTTGGCCTTTGGATAGAAAACACATCATTCGGAAGAAAGGACATTCCCATTTCTTGCATGTGTCTTGCTTTTCACATGATCATTGCATCACCAAGTAATATCTGAAGTCACGAGTGTTATGCCGTAGATGGATAATTATCCTTTGGACAGAAAACACATCATTCGGAAGAAAGGACATTCCCACAGCTTTGATGTTAAATGTATTACTTGGGCCTCTTTAGCGAAGCTAGCTACGACTCAATTATAATTTTCTGAATAGACTACTAGGACCTACTCATGTGCATAAATCGTACCGAAGCACAACGTCAATGCGCCGAGAAGGAGAGCGGATAGAACCGATTATGCAAACAATCGTGCAAAATGTGTCGAACCTTTATAATTTAAAAAAATCTGAGTCACAGTTTATTGATTTTGGTCGCGCACGCAAAAAAAGAATAGAAGAAGAAGGAAGCGTGCGGACAGATAATTCAAAAATAGATACTTGTAATTCAAAAAGATGATCAAATTGTTTGATGTTGTTGTTTGATTTATAATTTCCTCGCGAATTTGTATGATGTACGTCATGTGTGCAGTAAGTACGTATTAAACGTAATATGATATGAAAATCTAAATAATCTCCGATCGAGAACATTGGGCCTCTTTAGATTACGACCCAATCTTTTAAAATACAAAACAATACACACAACAACGACGACAGAATGGTACTACAATTTCTCCAAAAATTACGAGAATGGGATCAATAATGGAAAGAACAACGAATACGAAGATGACAATTATCAAGATGAGAACCAGACAACAACGGGTGCAAAATGCGTCGCATAGTCCTATGCGCAGAGTCCTGATTCTGTCTTTTGGAATCATCGTATTGTTCTGTGTGTTTATCATTTGGACAATGTCGTTAGATTTGAAAATGATCTCTCGTAGCAATGAATCATCCACACCAACTGCAAAAGAGATTGCCAACCAAAACATCTCTCACAGCATGGAACCATCAATGAAGAAGAATAACAGCAACAGCAACAACAAAAAGCCAGTAGCTGCTGCCTCAACCGACACTCCCGAGGAGGCTATACCCGCTGACACCACCATTGCCCCAGAGGAACCCGAAGTTGAGGCTTCTTTCAAAAACGCTCCCGAGGTTGCTCCTGATGCAACGAACGAAGAGTCTCCCGAGTCCGATCCTGTTCCTGTTCGTGTTGACGAGGACGACAAGAAGAAAGCAGAGGAAGAAGCTGCCGCTGCCATTTTGAAGGTGCAGGAAGGGGCGAAAACCAGAGCAGAGAAAGAAGCAAAGGCCGAAGCGGAGAAAAAGGAAGAGGAAGCTGCCAAAGCCAAGACCGAGGCCGAAGCCGAAGCAAAGAAAAATGTAGAAGAAGAGGAAGCTGACAAAGCCGAGGCAGCAGCCGAAGCCGAGGCAAAGAACAAGGCACAAGAAGAGGAAGCTGCCAAAGCCAAAGCAGCGGCTGAAGCCGAGGCCAAGAAGAAATCAGACAAAGAGGCAGCTGCTATAGCCAAGGCGGAGGTCGAAGCAAAGGCAGCAGCTGAAGCCGAGGCCAAGAAGAAAGCGGATGAAGAGGCGGCCAAGGCGGAGGCCAAAGCAAAGGCAGCAGCTGAAACAGAGGCCAAGATTGAAGCCGAGGTGTCCAAGGATATAGAACAAAACGATATTACAGCTGGAGAGGAGGCCTCCAACCAAAAGAGTCTCACTGTACATGTTTATGGTGGAAGTATCACCAAGGGAAGAGGGTTGTTGATTGATGGGCATCCATTTAGCAGCCTTCTTCAAAGCATGATGCAAGAGTACTACCATAATATGAATGTGGTTGTTTCAAACTTTGGAATTCCAGCATCTGGTCCCCAGTATTGGATTGAATGTGGCATTGGATTTGCGGATATTATAATATCTGAATTTTGGATTAATGAATGGTCAACTCAAAGGCTAAAAAGTTGGTACGAGTTAGCGCAAAGCCAGTCAAAACATTTAGTGGTCCTTGACTTGTGGAGTTGGCTCACACCACCGAGTAATTCAACAGGCAAGCCAACTATAATTGCCCTTCCTACTATAGTTAATACGAGTTTTGTGTCTCTCGACAAAACAGAACAGGATACGTGGCGAGATCTTATTCCAAGCTACTTCAATTATTCAGAGTCCCTGGGGTATGGCAAGGTTGGGGAATATATTCCTCAAGAATGCTATGACTCTAGATATATGAGATCCGAAAACGAAACTTGGCAAATGGGAATATGTCGCGGAAAGTTCGCTAACGCTATGCAGCATGGAACGCAAGTTTATCATGACCAAGTTGCCAAAACGCTTTACAATCACCTCGTCCCTAGTGTGATTACAAGTATTCTTAAAGATGATGGTGATCATATTGATAGTACTTCAAGTGCCTTGTGTATTGGAAAGTGGAATTTAAAGAAGGATGTTGATTACGGCAAAGTGGGTTCTTGGAACACGACGATTGTTTATAATGAAGGCTTTTCAGTCAATTATGCATATGAGCCCTCTCGCAAAGATGCCTCCAAAATTACTTTGAATACAAATACAACATCTTCTCAACTTCAACTGAACTGTCCTCCTCTCTACAATACAGCCAAGATCGGATACATGGCTCATAGCGATGAGAATGAAAGTGGCATCATCGTAATAAACGGTGCACAAATATCAACACAACTGGAGGGCGAGAATCGACCTCACATTTGTATTCGCCAATATTCTTCTTCGTTGACCTTACCAATTAAGGTGTCGATTAAAGAGCTTCCAATAGGCCAATACATCGAATTCACAGGATTAGTGTGTTCAAAAAAATAATTCAGGCTTTTTAAAAGTTTATCCAATCGTGTTGCTACTCAATGTATCAGAAAGACTCCATTGATGTTTGAGCGGAATTGTGACCGGTGACAAAAAGTGTACCCATTATCCCATCACGACAACTTACCGATCCCCTCCAGCTTCATGCCTTCACATATACTGGAGGAGCTATTGTCTACAGATCCAAAGCTCAATCTATCGTGGCACTAAGTTCTACCGAAGCCGAGCTCATTGAAGCAGTTACTGCAGCCAACACGTCCATTCAAGACATTCCCGATATATGATGGGGCATTTTAATTACATCAAGCGAGTCAACTCGAATCCACTAGGAAAATGATACCATACAATTTCGATCTACCAGAGTTGACTATTACTATATACGCGTCCGATCTGTGATACTTTCACTTCCAGTATTCCCTCAAGCATCAGGGGGCACAAAAAAAGAATAGAAGATACTCCGTCTGAACTACCGCACGCTTGGAAATTTTAGTACCTAACGCGTGTACCAAAATTTATTACACGGATTTTGTCGAAGAACTCGATTTAAAAAAAATCGGAAAATGTAAACGCATGGAAGCGTGCGGACAATAACAATAACAATTAGCACCAATTTGTAATTATCCTTCAGTATTTCTATTTTTTAAATTAGACACTCAAATTAGCTTCAACATTGCATTACCATCTATAATTCAACACCGAGGATCAATTTGTAATTATTAACCTTCTATTTTTTTTTTTTAAATTATCACTTATCAAGAAATAAATGATTCACTTCTAAATAAACTCTCGTACCAACAATAATTAACCTTCAGTAATCAACAAAGATTGACTTACTGCATAGAAGATAGATCAAAATAAATTTTAAAAGGCGAATGTTTAACAGTCAAAAACCGTTCTTAAGCTTCTACGATAGCGATGGGTTCTGCGGGGCACAGAAAAGGTAACTGTGAATGGATATGAACCAATCGGAAAGGGATATCTCGTATGGTTTTGCAGCAGAAATATTATTTAGATAATGATAAAGGAGACAATTAATGAGCTGCAATACTGCACAGAAAAATACATAGCAAATAAATTCAGTTCCAAATCCGGGAGGACGAGGAAAACTCCCGTAGAACATGTTGTCATGTATATGTAAATAAAAGAGAACATAACAGCAATTCTGCCGTAGAAACGTAAAATACGGTAATGCATAGCAAAGAAAATCACTTCGAATGTGGCATAGACCCGACTTTTGGGAGGGAGGAGGAGAACTCCAAAAGAACACTTCTCTACAAGCTAGAAAACTCAAGGCAGACGATGAACATGAAGTATTAAACATTAGTGTACGAAACATCTGCTCAAGCAGCCTGCTCAAGCAGTATGAAAGTAAGTGTTTCAAAGTGGCGGCTAATCAGTTGTATTGTATTCCCTGAGAGAGAAAATGCATTGTCTCTCACAAAATACTAAAACCAACTCAACAGAAGATAAATTGGAAATAAATAAGTAAATAATGTCTACTACTACAAGTCAATCTTCTCGTAACGACAAATCCTTGAAGCCCACTATGGAGGTGCCCGCTATGGATGGTGCAATGAAGTCTATGATAGAGGACATGGTGAAGAAACTTGTCGTAGAAATGATGAGCGGCAAAGCAGCCTCATCTGAGGAAGAATTACCCCCAGTGAAGCCCACATTAAGAAAGATCCCGAACGGGTTGAATGTCGTCAAGGAAGAAGGACGCGTGAGCATCGTCGATCATGGACGTATATCTGCAATATCAGAATTGACCATCAGCGATCCAACAGATATCATGGATGAAAAGATATCAGGATCGATTACTTCCAAACCAGGTACTGACACGTTTTATCAGGATATGACAACAAGACTACGCCCTCATCGCAAAGGTCTTTGCATCAATCATGAATCCAAAAAAGCACTGTACAAATATGATGATAGTGAAGGTGGCCGTCGTGCGTCTATAGCTGTGTGCCAAGTCCCCGACTTTATAGCAGCTTTTGAACCGGACGATATGCGTTGTCTTGCTCTTGTTTCCCATAATGAAATGAAAGCTACAATGAAGGACTTTGTTATCAAATACAAAAATGTCCTATCGAAGTTTCGATTAACTGGAACCGCAAGTACTATGAAGATGCTGGGACAGGTTTTTGAGGGAGATGATAGTGTCATATTCGGTCCTGCCTGTTCCTCTGGACCTCTTGGAGGAGATGCAGAACTTGTTGCTATGATGTCAACTGGAAAACTAGGTGGTATCTTATTCTTCCAAGATCCTATGACATCTCACCCTCATCAGTGTGATATTGATTGCTTGGTCCGTCAGGCATTGGTCCATAATACTATCATGGCATCTACACCCACAACGGCAATGGCAATCATGGAGGTATTCAAGATGGCATTGGTGGAGGAAGGAAGACCCGAAATTATTCCTTCCTTTTTTTTCACTCTTCAGAGTCCAACCGTTGCGGCTTACAAGAACAACCAAAATCAAGCCATTGAAAGTCATCGAACATAAATGCATGGCATCTAGAGACCATCTACTGTCTACAAAAGTAAAGAGACGTCACAAACCATTCTAGTGCATAAAGTAAACTTAAAATGGAACAATTCATGATATATCATTCTTAGTGTTTTCTTTTAACTTATGTATGTATGTATGGGTATGTATGTATTGGACCAAACTTATGGGTTCGAAAAAGTGAAAACCCATTGTGTACTACTGTATGCAATCAATATTGTATCGGTAGAGAAAATTTCGTTCCTTCATGATAAATTGAAAGAAATCTTCGTGTCATGTCATACATTTAAGTACTACTTTCTCAATGATCGAACGATAACGCATGCGTTGATGGCCGTTTGTTCTTCTGAAATTGAATAGAAGTACATTAAATAATAAACGTCTTTTGAAATGATATTTTCGATTTAAAAATGCAAAAAAAAGAACAATTTTTTTTTTTGGATTTTTTACAAACTAGGTTTCTGATTGCGGTTAGGACCCACATTTTCAAAATGAAATGTAGGCCCTTTTGGCTATTCTACGGCCCAAAATAAGGTATTTTCATTGTGAAAGGCAATAAATAATTTAAGTTATCTGTTGTCAAGTCATTAAGTATTGACACTTAAGCTTAATACTCTATAAAGTACTAGCTAGCTAATAGCTTTTACTGTCGAAGTTAGTAATAGAATTAGCACTAAGTTACTCAAACTGTTTAAATAAAATAAATAATAGAAGTAGTAATACTGTATTCGATGTTGTTCTCTTCAAAATTCAAAAGATAGTAGCGGTCAAGTTCATGCAATCTTCAGTCAAGCTCAACAGCTGCAAGATATAAGCTCTCGCCTACCAAATCTACGATGACACGAAACCAAAGATTTTTTACCGACCATTCCTTAAAATTGAGAGTCGATTTGCGATCCGAAGAAAAAATATGTGCAATTAATTGTAAACTCAATATATTTGGACCAAATCATTGATAGCACATGTTTCTATCATTAATTTAATCTTCAACATCTTCAGAGTAAAATATTTGGGTCAAATCATTGACTGAAGAAATGTTTATTGAGATAAAATTACTAATTTAAATTGCAACATCTAGGAAATCTCTCTCTCTCTCTCTCTCTCAAAAGTTAAAGACCATGAGCGATCCTATCAACGGAAACCAAAACCGTAGGACCTGCGTTATCCTTTTGGATCTACAAAACGAGTTTGCAAAACCAGGAGGGAAACTGCATGACACCGTTGCCGATAGCATACAACAAAATGGAATGTTAGAAAAAGTCCCTAAGCTGGTCGAGATCGCTCGAGCGAAAGGCTCTCTCATTATTCACTCTCCCGGTAAGATAATAATAAAAAAAAGAAATAGTATATCAGTTTTTACAGTTGTCGTATTTTTATGTATATGTACTGTAATTGTGTACATTGGAGTGAAAATAATGTGAGTTGTATGACAGTCACATGAAATGGTATCGAAGTGGTTCGTTCGATCAAAGCAAAAGTATCAGATTATCAATCTTTTTCCTTCTTATTTATATTTTTTTTTTCATGTCATCTTATCAAACATATGTACTTAGTGATCATGAAGACTGATGCCCGCTTCATGGAAAACGATTTCGATCCTCATGCATATTCGTCAATGGACGGTCTTTTCGTTGAAGACACTTGGAACGCCCAATTTATTGACGAAATCCAACCATTGACTGGGGATGAAATCTTGCGTGGACGAAACGACTTCTGTGCCTTTCAAGGGACCGAACTCCTTACCATACTAATGCGAAACAAGATCGATACAGTCGTCATGTGTGGTTTCCTATCAAATGTTTGTATTGAGGAAACGGCAAGTGCCGCTCTGAAGAAGATTCCTCAACTCAAGGTCGTTGTATGTTCCGACGGATGCGCAGCGAAGACGAAGGAAGATCATGATAACGCTATGACGATGTCACTTCCTGTACACGGCTGCGAGATCATGACATGCTCCGATGCGGGTGAGTTGATCAGTATCGAACAACAACCAATCAAAAAGATATCTCGCCAAGAAAGTTCTCGACACCGCCCTCGCATCCTAGCAATGCACGGCGCTCGGTCCAATGACGATGTCACCAAACTACAGTTGGAGAACTTGGGGATCACTGACGATGAATACGACATTGTTTATCTAACAGGAGGAGTCGAGGTCAAGGAAGGCGATCCAGAAATTGCTGACCTCATTCGTGGGCCATACTATTCATGGTTTGAAGATAAAGAGGGTACAGATCTTTGTCGTAGCATCATCTCTGGTGTTCGTGACATTCTCGAGAGAACTGAGTCCCTTGGTCCATTTGATGGTGTCTACGGCTTCTCGAGTGGTGCAGCAATGGCTGCGTTATCAGCTTGCATCAATGTCGATCCCCAACTCCAAGCTGCGATTAAATTATTAGATACAGAGATCGGTACGGAAGGACGCCTCGGTTCAAGTCTATTTCGATCTATGTCTATGGTAGGAAGGACAAAGTCTTCGAAGAAACGAAAACCCAAAGCGTACTTCGTACATTCTCTCCAAGACTGTTTCTAAGAGCCTTGGTTCGATTGAGACCGGAGACATTGTATTACCTCCCTTCAAATTTGCTATCCTTGCGTGTACGGCAACACCATTCGACGGTGTAGCCGAGCTTCGTCGCCTTGCCGGTCTACCGAAGACGAGCCTTCCTGAGCACAATGCTTTTTCCGTACCATCCTTCCATATCATCGGTATTGAGGATCAATTTAAAATCCAGTCAGAAGAATTTGCGTCTCTTTTTGCGAATCGCAAGGTTATGTATATCCCTGGTGGTCATGGTACGTACTAATACGCTATTCGAATGAATAAGATATTGATATGATATTGGTATACATAATGTACATTTTTGTTATGAATTATATTGAAACAAGTTCTTTCTCACTTGAAATCTATCTATTGGTTTACTTGTTTCCTCTCAATCTGCACTCTTAGGCATTGGCCGCGAACAGCGCAAGGACGAGGACCTTAAAAATGAGCTCAAGACTTTTGCCAGGTCCCTTGGATACCCCGCTTCGAAGGTACCCGAGGCAAACTTCAAGCCTATGTCTGAAGTATCGAATGTTGCTCTGCTTCCTCATGCCCAGGTCGCGCTTGTGAAGCTCGACAACGCAAAGCTTCCCTATGGCAAAGGAGATGGCTCCACCATTGTTTCTATGCTAGCTACATGGCCAGCCGACCGACCTTTCCTCCGCAATAGTCGGATGAAGACGCTAACAATTACACCTCATATGGAGACGCATTAAATTCATCCGAGGAGGAAAGGGAGACCTCCGTCGTTTAGGTGTGAAGCATGGCGATGTCGTAGCGTATGGAGCACCCGGTGGGGTGGAGCCGTTCCAGCTCTAGCCTTTTTATCCATTGGTGCTCAGACTGCGGCTGCACCTTTGGCACCAGGAACCACCGAGCCTGATGCTTTGGATGCGCTCGACCAATTTCAGGCCACTCATCTGATTCTTTTCGATGGAGTGAATTGTCCTGGTGTTGAGGCTGCATTTAAACAGTACGCTGAGGCAGGCAAAGGAAAGCTCCATAGGGCAAAATTCAGTGACAGTGATAAGCCTGGTATCTTCGAATTTGTAAGTGACAATGGACTGGATGGAAAGGAACTCACAAATCCAGAGAAAGGCGTCTGCCTCCTGCTTCGTACTTCAGGTACTACGGCGCGTCCGAAGGGCGTCCCACTGAATCAGGACGCTCTTGTTAACAACGGTGCTATCCTTGCCGCGAGTATGCAGCTGAGTGATACAGATGTCTGCTACAGTGTAATGCCCCTCTTCCATATCGGTGGGATCTCTGCTTCAATTCTTTGTACTCTTGCATCTGGTGGGTCCGTTTGCTGTGATGGTGAGTCGTATGATCCTTCTCGTATGATTGACGCCCTTGCCCTATCCCGACCCCAGCCAACCTGGTACAGTTCAGTCCCTACCATTCATAATGCCACCGTTTCTTTTATTAAGGACTATTCATCGTCTGATCCCAAGTATAAGTCTTATGGTATCGATGCTAATGGCATATGGAAGACAGGGCACTCTCTTCGAATGATCAGATCAGGTGCCGCAGCTTTGCTTGGCCCTGACGGCACCGCCCTTGCTGCGACATACGGAGGAGTGCCTATATACCCGACCTATTCCATGTCCGAACAAATGCCCATATCTCAGCCACCGGCAGGTAAAGGAGATACTTTGACTGACAAGCCGGGTTCAGTAGGTGTTCCGGTTGCGGCATCTACAGCAATTGTAAGCCGAAGCACTCTTAGACCGGTCAAACACGGAGCTGAAGGAGAGATTGCGATCTCTGGTCCTACAGTTCTAACAAATTATCTGAAGAACCCAGACGCCGATAGAAAGTCATACTTCGACTTGACGCTCGATATAGGCAGTGGCATCATGGGTGACATTACCAAAGGTGGGCGTTACTTCCTAACCGGGGACGTTGGTATGATTGATAGTGATGGATTCTTGAGCCTCAAGGGTCGTGCTAAGGAGCTGGTAAGTGGAACTGTTTGTCTTCTATACAATTTGTGATCCGTTAAGCTTTTTCAATTCTATCGGCATCAGTAAATAAACTACGAAACTACTGTGTATCATGTATCATACTACTAAGAAGTCTTGTAACTACTTATAACTGACACCCATTTGGTCACATTATCACTTATTTCCTCCATTATGACAAAAAAATAGATCAAAAAAGGAGGAGAGCAAGTTTCGCCATTTGAGGTAGAAGAACCTCTTCTGGAGCATCCTTGGGTGAAGCTCCCTGTCTGCTTTTCTGTTCCATCAAATCTTTACGGTGAGGAAGTAGGTTGCGCTTTAGTCCTCTCATCACAAGTCCCCGCTGGTACAGGCCAACGGGAGATTGTTTCGGCCATGAGAGCGTGGCTAAAGGAAGCCAAACTGGCCCCTGTCAAGTGGCCTACCAAATGGATTATTGTTAACGACGAAGACTTGCCAAAGACAAAGACCAAGAAGTATATTCGTGTCGGCTTAAGCACGGTACTTGGCCTCGATCCCGTGGAAGAAACATCCACCAAGCTCACCTCAAAGGAATCGACCAAGGCAAAAATTGACTGGGCCTGCCTCGGCGGCTTCCGTTTTATTCTTGCGTGTTATGTCATGTTCATGCACATCGGATCCACTGTGTCCTGGGGTAGGATGAGCAATCTCAGAGAAATGCCTTGGCACGTCCATGTCTTCTTCTCTCTGGGAGGCTACTCGATGGCATCGCCTATGAATCCTGTTATCAAGAAAAAGTTCGGGTACTTCAAGGTATGTATGAACGGGTGTCTTAGTGAAAAATCAGAAGATCACGTTCAATTTGTCTGTGAAATAGAAGCATTATCCATGTCCCATGCATTTTCTCTGAATCTATCCTCAATTTTGTTTACTGGCATACGAGGCATAAACGTTATTTTCCTTAAATTTTCCACGAAATTCGCAGTTCACTCATCTTTTCCTTCTTTTTCCCGTTATGTTATATCCAGGCGAGAATTATGGCAATGTACCCTATGTATGCCATTGCACTCATTGCTGGCTTGATCAACCTTCTCGTTGTCTGTAGACCGAGCACGTTTGATCCAAACTTTACCTACAACTCTCAACCGGATGACCTTGACAGAGGCTTCTTCTGCGAGGGTACACCCGCTACACCGACATCCTATTGGGGCAGTCTAGTCCTCACCATTATCACGTATATCTTCGGATTGGCTATTACGCCAACATTTTTAGTCTCGTGGTGGTTAGGATACTACCTCTGGTTTAGTAGTATGTATTACCACTGCCTCGCAATCTTCCCCAGTGCGTACAATTTATTCTTCAACAGGATGCGGAAGAAGACTCGTCCGTTAATCATGGTAATCATTTCTCTTTTGCTTCTTAATGTTGCCATTCTTTTGGCTGGGTGGTTTATCATGAAGGATGCTCCGCCATACGAGGACGGAGATTATGAAACTTCCAAGGATTGGAATATCGGTATTCTTAGCTTTTACTTGTTTTCGCCTTTCTGGGCTTTATATTTTGTTATTGGCACCGCCACGGCGTTCCTCTATGATGCCTATCGCCCAGCAGAACGTCACAATGCCTGGATTTGGGGTATAGTAGCTGACAGTTGTACCCTCGTTATGATTGCTTTCAGCATTGCCATCCTTCTACAGGGCAACAGATACCACGGGGTCAATGACAAAGTTGAGTTCTATCTGCGTCCGGATGAAGCCAATCAGCTGACTGATACAGCTTCGGTCAATAGGCTTTGGAGTGCAATCTATGCACGCATGTTCTGCCCTCTTACTACGCTATGGGTGTTTGCAATTAGTTCCGGGCGTGGCGTAACATGTATGATTTTAAGAACAAAAATTCTATCGGAAACTCTGTCTCCCCATGCATATAACTGTTTCCTTTTCCACCAGATGGTCGCACAGTGGTACTTTGCCGCCACGAGGCCTGGTTCTTTCTGGAATTGGTGGCAGTACAGAAAGGATTTGTATTGGTTTTCTCCTGAACCGTGTCCGGTAGAATGGTACGAATATTTCCTCGTTGTTGGTTTAGTTGTTGCTTTTTCGAATCTCTGTTTTACTCTCGAGCCACTTGTGGGTAAGGTCATCGATGGGTTCGTCAGTCTAGGGAAATCAGGAAACAAAGATATCGAGGAGGAAGAAGAGGAAACTACCAAGGTGCTGAAGGACATCATCGAAGGGATGACAGGTATCGAAGCAGAATCAGACTATTCCCTAGAGGAATGTGGCCTCGCATCGATAGGAGTGCCAGCTCTAGTCATTATGCTGAACAAGAACTTTTCCAAAGGCAAGCGCCAGGTGACAATTGTTGCTGCAGATCTTGTTGCGGCCGAAACAATAGGCGACATGGCCGTAATTATTGATGCAGCAAAGGATCTTGCAGAGCATCAAGGAATCTAGAGGGATTTGCGTCGAAGACCCCAGGTTAGTAAAAAGTAGATGTAAGAATTAAAAGTTAAATCAATACCATTTTGCACTACAAATACGCTCTACCATCGACCAGGATACGATGGCAGAGACAAGTCAAGTTTTACTCCTACTCTTGCTGTACCTAGCTCTGTTCCTAATCTTGATCCGAGTGACGCACCAAGTTCTGTTCTTAGTTTCAAACCGAGTTTGTTGCCCAATTCCATCCCAGGTCTCGGTCAAAGTCTTCCACCTAGTTCAGCGCTAAGTCTTTCGCCGAGCGCTGTACCTAGCTTTGTTCCTAATCTTGATCCGAGTGATGCACCGAGTTTGGTACCGAGTTTGTCGTCCAGTGCTGTACCAAGTGTCGTGCCCAATTCCATTCCAAATCTTGATCCAAGTCTTCATACCAAGTCTTTTACCTGGCTCAGTTACATGATTTTAGACGGTTGATGTATCTAGCCCTATCTCTACTAGTCTTTTAGAATAGATAGTCGCGATCGATGTTTTTGTCATCGTCATTGTTATTTTCGTCATTGTTATCATCATCATTGTCATCATTATCATCGTCGCCATCGTCGTCGTTTACACTAATGTAGCATCGATTCGATTTGATTTGATTTGATTTGATTTGATTTGATTCGATTCGATTCGATTTGATTTGATTTGATTTGATTTGATTTGATTCATGGCCATTGTCAATGAGTCGTGGTGTCATAACGTCGTACTTGTACTAGCTAGGCGTAGTCTACAGTATTCAACAATATTATTATTGTTAATGCCACCGGTCCCTGTGCATAACATCTCTGGTTCAGAGTTGACGACAATAAAGACCTTGATTAGAAAAATCATTTGATATTGCTGTGAATATAATATCTCACAAAATCATAACGATCAAAATCAAAACAACTACGAAAATAATAATCAAAGAATAAAGACAAAAATGAAGCCTTTTTTGAGTACCCTTTACCATTCCTTATCTCTGCTGTTTCTTGCAACGGCAGCTCTCGATTATCGTCCAAGTCCATATCCCGACCATATTGAAAATTGTGATATATATTATATGGGCAATGACAATGATACTTGCAGTGCTAGTAACGCGACAGACGTAGGATATTTCAAATACGTTGATGTTACTAAACATGATGCAATGGAGCAATTAACAAAAATATTTACACCACCAACTAGAAATGAAACAGCAATGGCTGTACCATTTCCAAGGATGTTACAAACTGCTGTAGCAGCTCCAAGGGTGGATGAAAACAACAACAACAACAACAACAACAAGATAGACCATCAACGGCACTGGAACGACTGCAAAACAGATTAGCAACTAAATCAGTACGAGACAGTGAACGGTCCGGTGGAATAAGAAATAAATCAGTGTGATTTCAACCAAATAGTGAAGGGCCCAGTGCATTAAGGACTAAATTATCGCAAATAGCTGAAGAAATTTTACCATATACCACAGGTACTAAAATTTGAAAAGCTTTCAAAAAGAATCATAAAACCAAAAACAAACATCTAAATGGTATAATTTCGTCATATAACAAGGATCGCGAGTACTACATGAGAGAGTATGAAGATGGCGATTCAAAGAAACAAAGAAGATAGAGTAGAAGGCACGGACACAATGCACTTAATCCACAAGAAAGACATCCCCAAGAACAAGAAGATCACCTATGCCTGATTTGTCAGTGAAATCCGGACTACAGAAAGCAGAAATTCATCGTACAAGAATGACAGCTGGAGGAGATAGACTCGATGACTATGAAGGCAAGACAAGCACTGATACAGCAGAACTAGAAACGATCAAGATCCATATCAACAGTACCATCTCAAGAGTAAGACAAGGAGCAGAATACTTATGTATTGACATTGGAAATATGTACTTGAACACGAAGTTACCATCACCAGAGTACATGCGAATCCACATAGATCTTATTCCAGACGAAATACGACAAGAATACAACACTGATGCCTACACAGATGATAATGGGTACGTCTACATGAAGATAACAGGAGCAATATATAGTCTATCACAGTCAGGATACCTTGCCAACCAAGACCTAATCAAGAACCTAGCGCCATTCGGATACCATCCAGTAGAAAGAACACTAGGGTTATGGAAGCACAAAACAAGAAAAACTACATTCACACTGGTGGTCGATGACTTTGAAGTACAATACTTCAGCAAAGGAAGATGCAGACCACTTAATCAACGCAATCAAAGCCAATTATCCAGTAAAAGTTGATTGGACAGGATCCAAGTACATTGGAATTGATTTAGCATGGAATTATGACAAGGGAGAAGTAATATTATCGATGGAAGGGTATGTAATCAAAGCACTGAAAGATTTCTATACACAAGCAGAGCAATAGATGCACCACACACTCAACGAATTATGTATTGCAGCAACGAAAGGAACCCAAGAAACACAAGATGCACTAGAATACTTCCTAAACTACTGTGCGACCCATCTGGAGGCAGAAATCATCTACAGGGCAAGCAATATGATCCTATCAGTTGACAGTGATGCAGCCTATCAAGTGGCATCAAAATCAAGAAGCAGAGCATCTGGCTACCACTACCTAGGCAACATGGATGGATTACTATTCAATGGAGCAATTTTCATCTTAGCAAAGGTAATCAAAGCAGTGATGCAGTCAGCAGCTGAAGCAGAATGTGGCGCCTTGTACATGAATGCAAATGAAGCAGTACCAATGCGAACAACGTTAGAAGAATTAGGACACCCACAACCTGCAACACCAATGAGAACGGATAATAGCACAGCCGCCGATGGAATAATGAACAGAACAGTAAAGCAAAAAGCAACCAAGTCAATGGACATGAGATTTTACTGGTTACAGGACAGAGTTGAACAGAAGCAATTCAAAGTATTTTGGGCACCAGGGAACATAAATTTAGCAGCCAACAAGTGTACACAGGGCACTCCGGCCAATTTACCTATATGAAGAAGGCAAAAGCCCAAAAACTACACTGCAAGGGTGTGATGAGATACTCAAGTCACTAGCGCGCGGGACCAAAACCGTTACTCCGTCATTAGTAAGTAAGCATTCAAATACAACAGCCCAGCCAGCCAGTTACCACTGGGTGAGCTATATCCATTCAAACATACCCCATTTGAACCACTCGCTAGCACGGATTGCTAATCAAGTGAGTTAGCCAGTTGCAATAGGAAATAGCAACCCAGTTAGCTAAGATAGATAGCTCATGATAACTTTACACATTAGTTGATAACCAAAGTACATACATTCTATTGTAGCTCAACAGTTAGTCCGATTAGTCCGTTACCAGCCAGTACATTAAAGACCACAGCCCAGCATGACAGTTGCAACCAGGCGAGCCATACCCATTCACACATTAACAGGATTCAGGTTATGGCTCGGGGTGCCGAGCCACTTTTTGGGGTCAATTTTTTGTGGGGGTGTATTTCCCTCAAAAAATGGACCTATACCCCCCTATTGAGACACAGCGTGTCTCCGTTCAACAACGTGTGCTTTCTTATTCAGTGAAAATACACGAAAAGTTCTTTGTATGGTCCGCACCTACAGCGTAATATCGGGCAATAATAATAAATCGGAAGAGCCCTCTGGGAAAATTCGCGAAGAGGTGCAGGAATTGAACCCGGCACGTGTAAAAGCGTGTGGAATATTCTAAGTGGTTTTCTGCACGATTTTTTTAAAATTTAAATACTCAAAATATTTGTATAGTCATACGAATCAACGTAACTACTGTTGTGGTCGAGTTGGCATTGCCCCACCGCGGTCGAATATATGGACGTTGGTTCGATTCTTGAATGCGTCAAATTTGCACGATTTTGCACTAGTATTTTTATCATTATCAGCTTCCAAAGATTTTCATCTTATTTTTGAAAATTTCTTCTTCAAATTAACGCGTGTTATTAACACGCGTAAAATATTGCAAAATTCCTTATAACCTGAATCCTGTTAACCACTTGCTAGGACGGATTGCTAACCCAATGGGTTAAACAGGTGTAATAGGAAATAGCAACCAAGATAAGATAGCTCACAGTAACTTTAGACATTAGTTTAATATCAAAGTATACTGTATCGTAGCTCAACACAGCACAGATGCTTACCGATTTCTTCACCAAGCCTTTACAAGGTGCCATTTCCTGAAAATTCAGGGCTGTGTTGCTTGGACACAAACACATGTGAACACCCCTTCCAATGTCCTTACAGAACATTCGGCTCCATCTAAGGAGCGTGTCGGACAAGATATACCAAGAAGAGTTGTGAATGGAGCAGACGGACACACATATATTCAAAATTTAGTTTTCGGAAGATTTAGTGAAAAAAATTGTCGACTCAATCGACTAAACTCTTATTCCACCTGCGAAGGAATTTTTTTTCTAACGTTATTTTACGTCATTCCGTCGTCCGCATGATAGATGTATCTGTACGCGCGCCTCTGAATTTTTTTTAAAATCTGCATTTTGTATAATTGGTTTCTTGATTCACATTTGAAAGAATTATAATATCCAGCCTTTTACGAGCAGTGATGATTACGATTGAAACGGATTGATGAATGAGAGCCTACATTTATTTAGACGACACATTGATATGCCCTCAGGGTTCATACGAGAATGACTGGCGATTTAATTAGCTTGAGCAGTAGTCGGAGTGCATAAGTACTTCAATATATATAGCTCGGGTCGATGGAATCGAATACGATTGAAGTAGCTTGAGAAGTATACATCGTAAAGTACTCCATAGCTCAGGCCTGTGAGTACATATTTTCAAAACAAAGTATTGGTTCTGATGAACAAAAATAGATTCTTCACATACCGCCTACCGTAGCCAATACCGCAAAAGCAAACTCCTGGTAATTTTGCGCGTTGAAAAAAAATTTAGTCTATGTTAGTCCAATTAGTTTACATCCCTGTAAAGTGTCAGGAACATCGACTGCAACCATTCGTAGAGCGACACCCTCAGCAATTGCGGTCTTTCCCACTGTTATAACGGGTCTTTATCCCATCGTAACAAGAGACTAAAGGTTTACAGTGTGTATGGATATTAATTGGAATCAACACCAGTAACAAAACGAAAAATGAGACCTAAAGAAAAAACTCCTGTGGCGACCCCCTTCTCACATAAAGCCCTCACTAAACGATACTTTCTGTGCATTGTTGTGCTTGCTGCACACGCTTTCAAAGCATCTATGCTGTTCAATCTAAGCATGCAAAGTTCCTTGTCCCCGCCAAATGATGAGCCAAACGTGCAAAAAAGATCAGCCCTCGGATCAGTCCTCAAACCAGTCCAGCAATCAGCTCACGGACCAGCCAACAGATCAGCCGTTGGACCATTACACCAATCAGCCAGCGAATCAGCCAACAGATCAGCCCTCGGATCAGTCCTCAAACCAGTCCATCGATCAGCCAACGGATCAGAGCCATGTGCTCTTCTTTTTTTTGGCCTTGCTAAAGAATTCAAATCTACCATCCTGCCATCAATTCAGAAACAAATTATTCAACATAACCAACACTGTGATATCTTTCTCCATACATACAACACCACTGAAGTACCCTTAAATGTTCGAAATGGTGAAACAGGTTCGTCTCGCATGAATGTCGCAGAAGCATACCTCCTCGTAACAAACAACAATGCCATTGATGTTGATGTTGATGATCATATCATCATTGAGTCTATAGATTCGTTTTACAACAAGAGAGAGCAAGATCTTAACCGCACAAGAAAGAATTTCCATAAAATATTTTGGGGAGAATGTTGTGTGTCACACGATAATATGATAAAACAGTGGCATTCAATCGAAGGTGCATGGGATCTAATGAGAGCCCATGAGAAGAAGATGCTCTTGCCATTGCATGATAATGCCACCAGCGGCAGTATACATACCAATGCTACATATTACAAACATGTGGGCATTTTCCGGTCAGATGTCTTCTATATTACACCCATCAAAGTAAATGATGCAGTTGCTGTCATCCCAAGCTTTCATTCTAATTTTGGTTATTGCGATCGGCTATTCATTGGAGAATACAAATATGCAAGAATATGGGCATCAAAACGATTTGACTTCATACCAATTTTTGAGAATCAATACATGGATATTAAGAACGGTTACCATTCGGAGACACTTTTGAAGAACATGCTAAATCATTATAAGGTACCTGTTGTAAAAGAGCAAATATGTTTCATGAGGGTCAGGGCTGGTCCAAGAATTATGAAAGGAGATTGTGGCGAATATCCAGAGTTTAAAACTTTGGAGCAAAGAAACAAGATCCTTTCACAACATGTGGATAGTGCTTCTTCTACTATCACTATAAAAGATATAAGCACTATTACAACGTCAACGACAAAGTCAAAAACGGCGACGACGACAATAAATGATTCTTCGTCGTTGAGTAGTGAGGACGATGTTGATGATGATAATGATGATGCACCTTGTGTGGATAAAACTGGTACATTTAAAGTGAAGGGTATATCAGGTAATAAACTTACCTGTAAGAAAGTTAAGAAGAAAAATAAATGCAATGAAAAAGGAAAAAATGGTAAAAAATTATCAGAATTATGTCCAATCAGATGTAAAACATTTTGTGATGATGATGACAATGACAACGATAATACTGCTCTCGGTGATAATACTGCGTCCGAGGAGTCGAATAACAATGTTGCTACTATTAACAGTCGCGAGCGGCTTTTGGTCTAAGACGCGGATGGTCCCCAGAAGATTCCCAGTCCAAAGGGAAGCAGGGATGAAAATACAGCAATCCATTCTGTATACTGTATATTACATACTATGATAGTATAATTACAGTATGTACAGAGAACAAGAATTATAATGATGCCGGGGATGCAGTGTCAGGGATGCAGTGTCAACACCGGTGTCAATACCGGTGTCAAGACCGGTGTCACTAGATAGAATACAGTAGTGTAGGAACCAAGATAGCACCAATCTAGTGAACTGGATCTTGTACTAGATAATACTGTATGAAGGAGAAGAGAAAAAAGGATCGCGAATTACAGTCCTGCTAGATAATGCTAGTAGTGATGTAATTCGGACCAAAACCACACTTGTTCTCACAGTCTAGAAATACCAGAGATTGCATAAGGATATGGAATAGAACTTAAGCTAAACATAATAAGAAAGTTAATAAGACACAGACGTACACTTGTATTCATTTCGAAGCTAGTAAGAATAGACACTGTCCAACAACCTGGAAGAAAATCAACTAGTAGGGACCTACTATCAGTATTAGCCCATCATATTATATGCACAGCACAAAGATATAATAGCTAGTCATTTATAGATTAAAGTAGGATATAATATTCTCTCCTACTGTTTGTATAGTTTTCTCTATAGAAAACAAAGAAGAGGGATATTCCAACGTAGTTAAATGCATTGAATATTTATTATTTCTAATACACAAAAGAGACGACGATAATAATACGTCGTATGCTGATGGATAATCGAATTCTCTCTTCACGGCTGTGTTGGTATAATGGACAATAAGTGGACAGGTATAGTAATTATGGTTTCCTTTGCAACGCTCATTTATAGTAGTTTGTATCCGATCCGACTGATCGTTTATGCCATCAGTGAAACTGCTTCCGACGCTTTCTTTTTCAGATTCCTGAGCAATAGATCACGGGACTGGATATTTTTCAATCCTGTGAATTATACACGACTGAAAATGCTTAGCTTCTGTCCGTGATTAAGAAGTCTTGATATGTGTTTCCTTCCCGGATCACACAATTACTGTGAATACTGAATACACAAACAACATAATCCCTGGAACTAACTCAGTAGACTCACCCTCAGTAATAACAAGGCAGCGGTTGAACTGATAGTCTACCTTACAAGGAACAAGCAAGTACCGTCCTATTTCCTATAACGATAGTAGCAGCAATGATTCTATCCCCGTTATCCTCTCTATCCTCGTTATCATCTGTGGGAGGTAGATTTTTTACAGCAACAACATTTCGAATGGGAAGTGTTAGAGGAACAACAAGGATGTGTTCCTTAGTTATCACGAATCATAACATACGACATATATCGTCGGCAACAACAGCAACAGCAACAACAACAACAACGACGACGACGACGACCAGCAACACCAACACCACCACCGATGGAAAAAGACTGATTCGCCTTTCGAAACGTATGTCAGAATTGGATATGTTCAGTCGGAGGGAGGCTGATCGACTGATTGGTGATGGTCGTGTCTTCGTAGATGGAACGGCCGCAAAATTAGGTGAAAAAATATCGGGAGACTTGCAAGCTGATCGTATCGAAATCATCGATAATAATAATAATAATGATAGTGCCAATATTAACAGTACGATTATAACGGCAGTGGTCTTGAACAAACCTGTGGATTATGTTTCGGCACAAGCCGAACACGGTCATCCTCCAGCGATACGACTATTAACATCAGCGAATAGAATAAAACGAGGAAAAGAGGACGATGATGACGAACTAGAACAAGAACGTAAATATGAAAATGATCATCACAAGCGTTGGATGGGATTTGCACCCGCTGGTCGCCTCGATATTGATTCTACTGGGTTATTAGTATTCACTAAAAATGGAGTATTGGCAAAGAAACTGATCGGATCGTCGTCATGCGTTGAGAAAGAATACATTGTTGATGTAGAGAAAGCCATACAAGCAACAAAGCGTGAATACGCTATGGATCCGAACTTTTCTCTACCCTCTTTCGAACGGCGTTTTGATTTAACACATATCTTGCGTGGAGGCGAAACCTTGTTGGGGGATATTCGTCCATTAAAGCCGTGTCCACATATTAAATGGATCGTGAGGGGGAAAAGACTACGGATTACCCTAACGGAAGGTAGAAAACATCAAATCCGTCGTATGTGTCGAGAATTATTAGGATGGCAAGTTACTGGACTACAACGAGTACGAATCGGACCCATCAAATTGCCGTCGTCTTCTTCGTCGACGTTGTCAGATGAGAACTCTACCAACGAACACAACGCAAAGAAAAACAAAAGCAAAAGCAAAAGCAACAACTGGAGAAATAATATGATACCGGAAGGTTGCTGGAGACCATTAAGACAACAAGAAATAGAATCGCTACTGGCTAATTCTAATGAATAATATGCTATACTTTGCTTATGTTTACATTCTATAGAAAATTAGTGTAATAAAATCAAACTCAGTTCTTATTTTTTCAGCATTTTTTATATAAAGGTTTTTTTCATGTTGGATTTTCTCATTGTCATTTGGTATATATTCATCTTACAGCGACACATATTACTCTACTGCGTTCAGATAATTAAATATTTTCGTTTAATGATGGACCTTCAAGCTCAAGCTTGACATTCAAGGGAGCCCTGTCTGTACATCCACAACTAACCCACACTCGAACAAAGTTCTTGATCAAAAGTTCATTCCATTGTTCGCCCTTATGTCGCTGTGTGCGTTTCAAATTGATCCTCCTTCCCATATTAGGAACCTCGAAGGCTTTGTATTCAATCCAGTCTTTGTGTTCATCGAGAAAAACTACAGCAGAAATTCCCATTGCTGGTAGAAATAGTGTAAAAGCTGTATTCCCAACAGACATGACAATTCCGAGTTGTTTCTTTTTGGGAAATCGTCTCAAGTATAGCGCAAGAAATACGGCATCGCTTCGTTCTTGTGCTTTTCGGGACCCATCTTTCTTTTCATTACACGTATTACAAATTGCGCCAATTTCTTTCACTTCCATTGGAAAGTCCTCGACAGCCTCACTGCCTTCAATGCTGGCCTGCAATAGACGATGGACAATAACATCTGCATATCGTCGGATGGGACTGGTAAAGTGCGTGTAGTAAGGGATATGTAATGCAAAGTGCGCCCATCCTTCATCGGAGATTTCGCCAGCTGCAATGTAATTCGCTGGTTTCATCGGAGTTTTTAATAATTCTGTAATACATTGCAATAGAATCGGATCTTGGCATTCTCTGCCAAGACGATTCAGCGATCGTTGAAGGGATTCAGAACTTTCAATGTCGATATTAAAACCTATTGCTTCCATGGCCAAATCGGCAGCCTGTTGAAGACCCTCAGGGTTAGGTGGTTCGTGGTTGCGTAAGCAAGCTCGAGGACCGGTGTGTGTAATCAGCCTCTGGGCGACTAAGTAATTAGCCAAAAGCATGTATTCTTCGACGAGTTTATTCGAGTCTCGAATCGGGTATGGTTCGCATAAGAGGGGCGTCTCGCGATCGTCATCCAATTTGAAAGTAAGCTTGACGGCACTGAGTGCAATCGCTCCATTCTGGAACCGCAATTTACGTCGAGCTTGTGCAATTTCGTTCATGAATTTTACATCATTTGCAACCTGACTGGTTGTATGTCCTCCGGTTGGTCTACGACTAATCGGCCAAAGCTTTTCGTCGATTTCGTTCTCCCCAGGATATGCTACTTTATTCTCGATAATATTTTGAGCTGTAGAATAGTCCAATCGAGCACATGATTTGATAACAGTACGTCCGTACCATACCTCTTGGTCTTTGACGAGACTTCCATCACGATTCATCTTCCACACACAAGAAAAGGCTAAACGCTCTACGTTTTCATTGAGACTACATGCAACTTCACAAAGAGGTCTTGGTAACATCGGGACCGTTCGATCAACTAGGTATACGGTTGTGCACCGTCTTTGTGCCTCTATGTCAATCTCACAATCAGGTGGTATAAAGAAAGAAACGTCTGCAATATGAACTCCGATTTCAACTTGCCCATTTCCAAGATCTGTGACGTGAAGAGCATCATCCAAATCCTTAGCGGTTGTAGGATCGATGGTGAATATTCGTTGATTTCGATAATCTTTTCGTCCCCTGTACATATCACTTGTAGGTTTCCAACCCGATTCGGTTCCGACAGAGTATTGTCCCGAGGCGACAACCTTTTGACTTTCTTCAAGGACGTGCGTGGTAAATTCTCCGTGGTCGACTCCAAACTCCATCAACAGTGCCTGTGTCTCATCTTCAATGTTTCCTGTGAGACCAAATTGTTCGACGTGAGTACAGGGAGGCCATTTAAAATGTTCCGACCAAGATCCGTAAGTGTACTTGGCTGAAAAGATAGAACCTTCGGGAGCGTCCTTGTACTTTTCGGCGACATCATTCGAGAGACGAAATTGTTGCATACACTTGTTGTTCGAGGATGTCAATAGGGCGGTTCCGCTATACAACCGTTTGATGGTTCCAACAACCCGCTTGGTGGGCATGGTATTCTTGGGATCTTGTGCCTCGTTGGGACGAATCTCATTTGGGCATTGTTTGGGAAAAACAACTAGAACAACTCGTCCATGTCGTTGATCTTTATCAATTGCAGACGAGGATGATGATTCCGTCTTGGGGATATGCCTTTGACGGGTTAAAGGCACAACCGGATCCCATAGATTGACCTGATCAAGATCGTCCTGCCACCAAACATCTTCATTTTCGTCACCTTCAGTTGAATCCTCAGCTTGTTTTTGTTCTAGAACATCATCATTATTCTTTATTTTGTTTGCCACAACCTCCTCCTTGTTTTCATGTTTACATTTTTTTTCATCATCATCACATTCCTCCTTCTTTTCTTCCTCACAAGGCGGTAAGAGTTCTACAAATACTACATCTCCATCTAATGCTCTATTTCGTTCCATCGGTCCATCCAAAACAACGTCTTTAATTTGTGATCCACGATCGCAAGTACAAAAAGCAGCTGCGTCACGCGATGGCAAACCTCGTAAGGTTCCCCGGATAATGTTTGGATCTTTGGCATTGTATCTTGTTAAACACTCTTCCATCGTAAGATAGCGAGGATAAACGGTGGATATAGGAGCGGAACCATTGGAAGAATTGGAAGAACGATAGTTCGTCGGCCTTGTGTTACTAGACGACGACGACGACGACTGTTTCTCACCTCTTCCTCTCCGTCCTCCTCTACCGCCACCTTTATTATAGTTTCCCCTCCCACCATTTCCTCGTCGACCACCACCACGACCGCATCCTCCACTACCTTTATTTTCTGTCCTAGAGGACTCATTACTTTTATTTGCCTCCATTTTGGTGCCTTCGATTCGATTCTCTTGATAGTCTTGCTTTCTAAAAATATACCCTATGCGATAATTCTCACTTTCCCTATCTGCGTTCAAGTCTTAACATACAGTTTCTGACTGACTATTGAGAAGTAATGCAAGAGTTTTAACCCCAATATAGTAAAATATAGAGATGAACTTCCTCACAAGTGTGATGATCGAAACCCATGTCACATGCAACAGCTTTCCTCACATCGCTCGATCCTTCGAATCGAATCATCATCTTCCATCATCTACAATTTTTTTTTGAATTTCGTCATGATTGATTCCTTACTTAAACTTGACTAGTTCGATTAAAAACTAACTTAGCCGAATTCATTCACTTTTCCTATTCACGAAGGCAAACGAAATAAATTGCGGACACAGTACGTACGGCATACTGTACACGCCAATCGAATCTAATTCAAAATCTCAAGTTTTTGTAGAAAAATCCATGATAAACCGTAGTGAAGTAAGTAGCACTACATGTTGACCTGAGTGTTGTTCAGGTATATCTCTCTCATAGCGTTTCTATTGATACCATTACTATTTGTACCATTTTCATATAGAGATTCATTCATTATGGCACCAACGCAAGCACAAAACAAGGCTGCTAGAGCGAAGGTCCTAGCTGGTGGCAAACCAGCGAAGGCTCGAACGCAACGCTATCTGAAGTCGATCGCACCTCAACTCAGAGAGAATTCCAAAAGCACGTTGTTGTTGAAAGGAATAAAATGTAGTCAGGCTATGGGTAATCTTTTAAAGGACATGAGAGCTATGCAGGCACCCAATGCAAAGTTACTTTCAAAGAAAAATCAAATTGTAGCCTTCGATGATGTCCAAGGACAACAATCGCTAGAATTCTTAACAACCAAGAACGATTGTGCTCTTTTTGCATTAGCTAGTACTAATAAGAAAAGACCAAATAACTTCGTTATGGGAAGAACATTCGATCATCAAATTCTAGATATGGTAGAGCTTGGAGTGCTTCGTTATAAGAGTATTCAAGATTACGGTGGGTCCGTCCCAAAGAAACGTGTTGGGTCGAAACCTCTTATGTTATTTTTAGGTGATATTTGGCAAAATGATTCTAACTGTCAGAAACTACAAAACTTATTGATTGATTTTTATCGAGGAGATGTCGTGGACAAATTAGTTGTATCGGGAATTGATCATCTACTCGTATTTGTTGCAACTCAGCCACAAGATACGTCCGATTCGTTAAATCCAAATCTCGACAACACAGCAAAATTAATAATCCACCAAAATACGTACTTTTGTAAATTGAAGAAGGACCCGAATGATCCATCCTCTAAGGTTCCCGTACCATATCTTGTACCCTGTGGACCTGATACGACGATGCAGATCCGTCGTACACAATTCGCTGAACCAGATTTGTGGAAAGCATCCTTGAAACAACCGACCAGTCTTAAGAAGAAGAAAGTTAAGAATCATACTACTAATCTATTCGGAGAGGTTATTGGGCGTTTACATATTGAACAGCAAGATGTTCTCAAGATGGGTGGTCGTAAGGTTAAGGCTCTTAAGAGAGCAGAGAAGACTGCCGCACAAGAAGAAAAGGATGCAGTAGAGGCAGAGCTTAACAAAGAAAAAGGAGAATTAAATGAAGAATTTAAACAGACCTATGGCTTTGAAGACGAATAGAAAATATTTATATAAATACACTTCTGAATCAATTTATCTTTTGTTTTATTATAATATAATATTTTATTATAATATAATAACTGTACTTTGAATGAAATAAATAAGATTATTATAAATGGTATTATGTGACTATTATACGTGTCGTATCTATAAATTAACCTCTAAATCAATTTATCTTTTATTACAATAATTGTACTTATAATTCCGCGCTAAAGATAGAATAATTTTACAAAGCACAAACAAAGATGATAGATTATTTAGACGAGTGTTCGGAAACAGGAGGAAGATAATGGTAATATACATCTCGACTCTGACACCTTCATCATGTTGATATCGTCATCTTCGGCTACTATACCGAATTGGAGACTCTAGTCCGAAAGTTGATATGTTCTTCATTGTCGATACTTAAGATAAAACGAATACAGTAGTATGAACACAAAAATAAAGACTTACGTTATAATACAACTACGTTGATTTGTTTGCTCTTTTCTTTTACCAATAAAAGTAACCCAATCCTAACTAATCAAGAAAAGAACGAAAAAATAATGAGATATTCAGTGAGTAATGATCCAAACTTTGTCAGTGCAAATAACAAAATAAATAAGGAAATATTATAGGATATTGCTCAGAGAGTATGGTCGCATTTCAAATTCATCAATGTATTTAGGGTTACCCCATGTATACGAACCAACGAGCTCAGTTGCAGAACAACCCGGCTCAAGAAGATTCGTTGGTGCAACAAGATTATTCATAATCATCGCAATATCAAAAAATAAAGTAAAATAAACACGAAGTCCGATGGTTTATCAAGTAGTACGTATCTAGAACGAGAGACTTACATTATCATATCATTCTCGAAGATGATCATAGTTGTGGTGAAACATGTTCAATAACATTGGACAGGTCTTCAGTACGAATGAATTCTTTATCCAAAACTTCATCCGGGACTATCCGTAGGGCCGAAATAAGGACAAATGCTGGACCACAGTTACGGATTCTCTTATCCGCAATCAACTCTTCGCATTTTCGACGGAATGCTTTACTTGTAGACAAACCAAAAAAGAGTCCTAGAATAGGTCTTATACTTCGTTGCATAACATGTGATGTTATTTTTACCTTCACTTTCCCGCCATTATTATCGATTTTATTGCTATCAAAGTTGCTGGTGATGAGACAATTATTCTTTCGCCAGTCGGAACAAACCTCACAATAATCCTTTGTTTTTCTAACAGATGGTGACGGTATACGATTTGTTTGAATGTTATCTTGATCATCACAACATCTACGGGGATATACTCTTTCCAGGTACTTTATGTACTGAGTAAGTACCTCTCTTCGTGTTCGACAGGGATTGCTGTCATCTCCATAAAAATAAACATCACAATCCCAAAGCAAAGACGGATTGTCCATCACAGCTCGTCCAAGCATACATCCACGTAAGTTGGAAGGTACATTCACTTTTGATAGTGGTACGATGCAGGATCCGTTCGGATAGTTACATATCGTACAGGGAACCGAATGGTGATTGTTCTTGATATTGGAATCCTTATCCTCTCCCTTCTCTTCACCATCATAGCCGTATGCGAGACGTTTCGCCGCTCTTAATCCTGATATGCCTCCATTGATATAGAATTCGATTTTTGGAAAGTCTTCACATAACCGATAAACGATGGGATAATTAAGAGGAGGAACAATACGATTTTGTATGGGAGATAATCCCTTTAACAAAACCTTCCTTGCATGCATATAGAATTTGTTACAACCAGCTTTGTGTAGACGTTGAATGAGCTGATGAATGAATTCATAATTTTCGTCATCGTCGATACCAATTCGGCATTTGACTGATATCGTAACGTTATTACTGTTCTTCTTCATACTTTGTATGATCTCACATGCTCTATTCACTTTATCATCCTTCATTAGGATAGCACCGAATTCTTTTCCCTGAACTCTATCGCTAGGACAATCCATATTTAAATTGATTTCGTCGTAGCCGTATTCATCAACGACGATCCTGCTAGTGTAGGCAGTGTGTTCAGGATCGATACCACCGATCTGACAAACAATAGGATGTTCCGTCGAGCGATCATAGTCTAAATGGACGTCGACCTTTTCTCGATTGAAAGTACTTGTAGGAGCATCATCAGTAGAAGTACTTGGTGGTGATTTTGACTTTGATTTCGAGCAGTAGAAAATAGTTTCATCTACAACCATTTCCGTCCACAAGACACATCGCTTAGACAATATTCTCATTAATTGACGAAATTCTCGATTCGTAACTCGAATCATGGGTGCGATATGAAGAGACTTTTTGGCGTGCTTTTGCTGGGTGTGCTCTGCTTGCCGCAGTTGCGGTGAACTGTCACCATCGCCGATGATTTCATCGTCATCGTCAACGTCAACATCCTCACCATGATTGTTCAATTTGTTTCTTTTGGGAGAAGCTGGCCCGTTTCTAACAGTGACCATCTATCTCGAGAATTTATCCTTCCTTTCATGAAAGCTTGTTTGCTAAGCTTTTAATTTGTTACGGGGTAGTCGTTTCTTCACGGTATGAAGCAT
Organism: Fragilariopsis cylindrus CCMP1102; assembly: GCA_900095095.1. Classification (NCBI taxonomy): domain Eukaryota; phylum Bacillariophyta; class Bacillariophyceae; order Bacillariales; family Bacillariaceae; genus Fragilariopsis; species Fragilariopsis cylindrus. Next base: position 238,046 of record FMBT01000359.1, read on the forward strand.
CAAACGCACTGCATCAAAAGAAGAAGTAATGGAGTAAGTTACATGATGGTTTGTCTAAATGTGTGGTGGCGAGACTATTTAGTCATGCGGGAGTAAAATAGGATCTTAACGGTATGTTAGAACGTTTGAATGTAAAGAAATTAGATATCTTTGGTCACAAAGGAAGATGCTTCCCCACAGCCACTTCTTTTACATATGGGTACAGATGGCTCAACTCATACAAGCGGCTCATGTGGTTATAATAGAAAATAACCACAAAGTTTGTTCTTCAGCAGTTAAACATACATGTTATTATTTTGTTAGTTTTTTAACAAGGTGGTTCGCTGAATTTTTTATAGTAAGTATCACCAGTACAGCTTGCAGAAACAAACTACATCGGGCTCATTGATCCGCTAACCAACAAATCATTTGAAATGCTATTAATCAAGGAGTTTTGATTGGTGTATGTGGTGTAGCCAGTAACAAGCTCTCCACTCCACCAAATCACTCTTGAATCAAAAAGGAAATAATGAAACACCACACACCTATCGGTACGAAGAGACATTTTTGTCTTTTTTTCATGCACCATTTGAACCTCATCATCATAACAATTGGTCTATAATGCTAGCAGAAGCAGAGGACCAAACAAGGAATTGAACTGCCACTCACCACACCTCTCCTCTCTTCTGATTTGCAGCTGTTATTTAAATGATTGAATTTTAATATATATAAACTTGATTTCTTGAAAAAAACATGTCCAGCATACCCATTGATAATGGATCCTATTTCAAGGTTCTAATAATACAACTGACTGGACAATTAATTAATATAACAATGATGATAGACATTTCCACTTCTGTATTACTAATTTATCTATTTGTCTATTATTCAATTTGTAATCTTCCTCTCATATGCACCCCTTGTGGCGACTCTAAAATAGGACAATAAAAAGCCAACCTGGAGCATGATTCCTCAATATACTGATCTAGTCATGAGAAGCAGAGGAATGAGTTAATGGACCTCAGAGACAAAAACTTTTGGAAAGGCACAAACAACAAAGCTCAATGCCTCATCTCTTTTTCAAGATTATCCAGGAGCAGATTGATAAAGGTATCCTGGGAAAGTTTGACCACAGAAATAACTACAAGATAATCCTGCAATTGCTCTGTCACATTAAATTCTTCAAGCTATTGAAAATAATGTTAACATCTATATGCAGTTCAAGCAAAGTAACTGGCATGGCAGTGCTTAGGTAGGGAATGTACCAGAAAGTCTTTCACTTTCACACTGTTACACATCACCACCTGCAAAAGCCCCCAAACCAAGGAGTTCCCCTATGCTATGACAACCAACAACATTAGAATTAAAAAAAATCACCAAATGCCCAAAGACAAGTTATACTATCTATCTACAGTACAGTAATTGACAATGGATTGTTATTTTTCTTAAAAAAAAAGCCAATGTTGTTCAAAAATTTAACGAAAAAGTTGACGTTTTCTTACAACACCCCTTTTGAAGTGTGATGGTTTTCTTGCTTGGGGATTTAACACGAGTGCGAACTAGAAAAAGGGAGATAATCGGCGAATATATCGCTATGTAAAACCAAACCATGAAAACCACAAGGTACTTTCTCGTGGTGTTTTGGTTTTGGCACAACGTTTAAGATGTATTTATTTGACGGGGGGTCATTTTCAATTCCTACATTTATCGTCCCTTCCGAAATACGATTTAACTCATCATCATTTTTAACAACAACAACATTCTCATCTTTTATAATATCATATTATATTTTGTCATAAAGCAAACAAACAAACAAACAAACAAACAAAGAACGTCACCTACTGTATCTACTCTTTCGATAGGCCCTCATTTTGTTTTGTCTCGTTTAACTACTACTACTTCTGCGCTTCTTTCAATAGCTATTCATTGAATACAGATCAAAGTTGCCCTCCAATCCCGGCACCACTTCAGCAACAAACAATAGAGAAAAAGAAAAGAAAGAAAGAAAATATGAATTATCTCGGTTCTGATTTTAATAGTTCTGGTTCGGTGATGGCGAAGAGTGATTTAACTGCAGCTCGAACAAAACGTGGTGAATGTATCACCTGTGGACGGAAATGTTATAAGAAAAAATTGTTTAAAATGATACCAATTGATGAACCAGGCAAGGTTCTCAATGGCCGATGTTTAAATTGTAAACCATTAAAAACGACGAGGAAGATGAATAATCCTCCTCGTCGTTCCAACAGTCACAGCAGTAAAAACAGTCATCAGTCACATCACTCGTATGTATCACATTCAAGCAAGCATCATCATCATCATCATCACAAGAAACAACATCAACATCAACAACAACATCAACAACAAAAGCTCCAAAAATCAACAAGCAGTCAAGGAGTTGGTATTAATGCAGCAGTAGCAACAGCAGCAGCAACAGCAGCGGAATGTAAACCGGCAACGTCACAAGAAATTGAAGCATTCAACGCATTACGACGAACTCGATCTACTCCTCCATCGAATTACTATCATCATCATAATAATAGTAATAGTAATAGTAATAGTAATGGTAATAAAAACGGTGGTAGTCACACTGGTGGTGGTGGTGGTAGTAGTAGTAGTAGCGCACATAGTAGAGCAACGGCAAATACTGAAGCTCTTACTACACGACCAAGTATTGCAACAACGGCAACAACGAATACGAATAATTCAAGCAATATTATTAATAACAGTAACAATAATCGTAATAATAATAATAACAATAACAATGCTAATGATACTAGTGATAATATGTCGACTCGGTCCACTCGGTCAAGTGGGAATACTTCTACTGCGGCATCATTATCCTCAAGGAAGACAACGTCATCGTCTGCTGTTGCTGCCACAACAACGCGTCCTCGTCTCTCTAACAACAACAACAACAACAACAGACGACGACGACGATGGTAGAAGCAGAAGTACAAGTACAAGCAGTCGTAGTCTTGGGGGTAATGGGAGTATCACCAGTATTACCAGTCTTGGTAGTAGCAACCATAGCGGTAAACACCACAGACAAGGACAAGGACAAGGACGACGATCACCGACTACTACTACTAATATAATACTAATACTAATAAGAAGGACAATAACGGTTCTCAAGAAATTGCATGGATTCCTCCACCTTCTCATTCCAAATTCGGTGGTAGTAGTGGTGGAGGAAGAAGCGATAACGTCGGTGGTGGTTTTATTCGTCCTCCATCTCGTATTAATAGTTACAATTCAGTAACAACAAGAGAAGGAACTGAACAAGCTGCTCTACATTAATGGCAGCACAAGATCCTAATATCAATCGAATCCCATCGAATGATAGCTCTCGCAGTAGTAATTCTACTCAAAGTGGAGGAGGAGGAGTAGTAGTAGTAGAAGAAATGAAGAAGAAGCATCTGCCACCGATGATTATGATCATCATGACAATGATCGTCGTCAGGCTACTGTTGCTGCTGCTGCTGCTGCTGCTGATGCAATGGTACCAATAATGTCTCCACGTCAACAACAGTATACACGTCAACAGGGGGGTGTATTAAATCGAGGTGGTACATTTTCTGGTACACGATATGGACAAGTTGGTGTTGGAACACATGTTTTACGGAAAGTTCTCGAACATTAAGTT